>JACEGR010008010.1:0-41959 GCA_014170235.1 Listronotus bonariensis
CTTTTAGACTAGGTTGGGTTAGATTTGTCATATTTTAGCCTCGGGAATTCATGGTGGCATTTTATTTCGCACCTTTTAGAGATAATTTTTTTATTGCAAAAACAAGTCTAGTCCATTTTTTTTTAACAAAATATGAGTAGTAATACAGACACAAAAAACAACATCTGTTTTGAAAAGTCATTAGGTACTATGCTATATTTTTCTGGGCCAAAATCTTTATTAATTTTAAAAATAAAAAGTTTTTTGTCGCTTGCCAAAAATTTAATAAAGTGCACTTAGCAGGTTTCTGAAATAAACGATTAAATTTTTGTGTAAAAGGTTTTAGGTTAAGTAAGTACACACGTTAAGATAAATAAAAAAGTTTAAGGAAAGTAAAGCAATAACAAGGTAAGTTACCGTGTTTATATGCCGCTACTCTTTGTGTAATCTCTACCTGTTAGTACTTTATACGCGTTATAAACTCTTCTTTTCAAACATTGCATATAAACCTTTTAATTTGGTTGAACGTGTATTAGCTATTTTAGTTATACAAACTAAAGTTTTAGTTTTAGGTGCCACAAATTTAATCTGTAAAAATGTAAAATTTTTGGAAGGAGTGGCGGTATTGCCGTGTCATAATTATAATTATTGTGTCAAATAATAATTGATTTTAACTAAATATACCGACACAAAAACCATTTGTTACTTATAATCTTATAATCAAAATTGTGTTAACGTTACATCACATAAACATTTACAACCCATAAAGCAAAAAAGTAAGGGCGTCTTCCCCTAAAAACCAATATAACAACATGTACTTTTATAACACTAGTGAAATTTAAATGTTCTGCTATAAATATTTTATGGATCTGATACTGTTATTTTTCTTCCTTATGTTTATTGTTCTATTTTAAATTTAAATTTTAACTGGTTGGTAAATAAATAAATACCAAAAATTATTTTGATATTATTGTTTACATTTTTAGGTAGTAGTTATTTTAAAAATAACGACCGTGGTGGCACTACCGCGTTGTTTAAAAGGTGCTGTGAAATGCAACTGCATGTTTCAGTGCTTGGACAACGTTGACGGAACAGGGGGAACGATGGGTTAAACATCTAATAACCCGACACCCACGGTACTCTGGTATTTAGGCATAGACCTTCGTGGGATGTCAAAAAGATAAAAAATAATTGTATAAATAGCTTTTGTTTAGTTGGTTATTATTGTTTAGCGGAAAATAATATAAAAATAAAAAATAAATATAAAATATTTAAAAAACTCGTATTTTGTTTTCTAAAGCACACCATTCTAGTGACATGTGCCTTTAAAGGACGCCACAGCTAATCAGTATTTCTTAAATAGTTTTTATATTTTTTCGTATTTGCTATAAAAACTGAGTGTTTGCAAACAAAAAGACGTTACTTGCTTGCTAGTTTATGGCTTTCCTGCTAGTGTATCGCCAGCTCTCTCCCTTCCGGTCATATAAGCGATGTCGCTAATAAGCTTTTCGGAACTTTATTGTTGGAACCTCTAGATAGTCGAGCTTTGTAGCTCCCAGAAGTTTCTAACACATGTAAATAACGAAGCTATAAGATTCATAAATTGCGGCCATCTTCCCAAGAACTGCTACTGGTATCGCGCATAACCGGTTTCTTTCAGTAACTGAGGTCAGCCGCAGCGCCCGCCTCCATTCTCCGCCATTGTGCGGTACAGCCAAACAGAAAAACATCTGGTTATAGGAATCTTCACTCACAACGCCTAGTTCACGAAAAAAATAAGCCTTTTCAATTTAGCAGTGAGTTTCCCATCTTCTTTGGAGCACCAGTACGTGTTCTACATCCTTCATGCACGATTTCACTTGAGAGCCCGGTATAAGCTCCCTTCCAACGTCCAATCACTACCGAGAACTAACGGGAACTGAAGACGTAATTTTTTTCTTAAACCAGATAAGATATAATATAGATTTATCAAAGGTTTTATATTAGGAATAGGTTGTAAAAATGGTATGCTAAAATTATAGAATATGTTTAATATAAAATATTAAAGTTAATCAACTTTTAGTTTAACCAGAAGTAATAACTAAAACGTGATTTTATTCAATACAGGCATTTAATAACACAATCTATCAAACTAAGGTTTGAAACCCGGTATAGTTTACAGTTCAAAACAAAATTTGAAATGCTATTTTATTTTATTTAGTCAGTATAACCTAGTTTTATTATCAAAACGACCTTAATGAAAAACACTACGCCACTGTGTTTACAAAGGTAAGAGTAATGGTTTTAATAATCGGAAGAACAATGAGTCTGTGTAGCGCTCGAGACTAAAAGTAGCCTTTTAACCTCTTGTCGAACATTTTCCTGGTGTCAAAGGTAAATTACTCTTATAAATTAGGTGATTATCTTTAGCAAAGATTCCTCTTATATTTCTTTTTCTTGCATAAAAGACAAGTTTTGGTTGGTGATCATAACAAAGGTTATTATTTTAAGAACGTTTAATTAAAATACCTTACGAAGATATTTAGATTTAATACAAGCCTTACTCATGGTTTTTTTACTGGCATTTATTATTTTCACAATCAAACTAGGTTTCACAAATTTTATTATTAGACGCTGTTTTTATTTTATATTAAATATTAATCCACCATTTGTTCAATATTTAATAAATATTTAGGGTTATGGGTTTTCTTGTATTACCGATTTTTATATTAAAAATTATTAGTAAAACTTAAATTGAATATGTTTCTGCAAATATAACTTTTTTTGTTTATTTCTTTAAATTGTTAACTTTACAATTGTTAAAAAATAATTTTTAAATTAAAAATAAAATCCAATAGCAACAAATCAGTATATTTACTTATAACATTTGATTACAATATACCTATCAAAAATATTTTTATCAAAATAATAAACCTAAAGTTTAAAAGCAAGGTGGACACAAAAATGGTAGGCAAGTGACATGTCGGCGAAGTGGTAAGTCAGTGGCAGGTAGAACCACTGACCTACAAAATATAGGGGAATTTTAGACACCACACTGGGAGAGTCGCTGTACACCTTTGCACATGCGCAGTTTCTATAAACTTAGTGTTTTTCAATTTAAATTCAATATATTGTTGGCGAAATTAACAAAATTTGCAAGACTGAAAGCGTTTACCTAATTGGCAACAGGTGCACACTTGGATTTGATTAATAATTTGGGATTTTCTGATCGTAAAATCAAAGAACGTACTACTTTTGTTTATTTATGTATTATGCTGCTATTATGCTCCTATGCTTGCTACGAATAAATTTACTTTGTTTGTTGATTTGTATATTGTGAAAACTATTTTAAGTAAAAAAAATAAAAGCATATGACGGACAAACACCTAAAAAAAATTAACCTTAATTTACTAAATTGGCACTTAACATTTGATTTTAACCTCTTGAAAACCCATTTTTCTATTTACTTTATTCATTATTTCCATAAAATTGAAAAGCTTCTTTGATCATTTTCTAGAAACTTGGGGCTACTTAGATTTTAACGAAATTAGTTATACAACCCCCGTAGACTATCGGGGCGCTTATCACAAATCTGAAGAAATTTTTTGGCGAAAACGTTTTGTTCTTGAGATATCTATAATCAAAGTTAAAATTTAAACAATCTTTTTTTACTATATTCCTTTTTTCTTTTGCACACAATTCTTGATCTAAGGCAAAAGTTGTATGCGATATTTAATTTTACTTTTTAAAACCCCGTTTTTCTACGTATTTTACATTATTTTTGCATTAAATTGCATAGTTTTACTTTCAATCGTTATCATTCGCAGCAGGGTATGACACCACCATGTTTTCAGGATTGCAGCATTTTTAAAGTGAACTTTCGTAATTTAATTGATAAAAGTTGTAAAATACATAGAAAAACAGGGATGTTAAAAGTAAAAATTAAATAATATAGGCCACTTTAGCTATCCCCAAAAATAAACAATTTCCAGCAAACAATTTTCTAAGATAACGAACGTTTGCAAACAACTAACGGCAAAAGTGAAACCTTGGTGAAGTCAAATGAGAGGTAAGCGTCTTGAGTGTTCCGCCATCTTAGATTTAGAAATATGTCGCTTTTTTCGAATTTCTCTTGGAAAGCTCTTTCACTTGATACCCTATTGTAGAACTGCATTAAAAATTACTAGTCCGCCATCTCGGGGTTCCGCCTATTGGATATAAAATGACGTTATACATCTGTTTATGCATTGTCATCCAAACTAAACGTGTATATCAAATTTTAGCTCAATTGGTTAAATAAAAATGGTTCAAAATCGAGTTGCAAGATTCCACGCGAACATACATACAGGGTGTTCATTTGAAAACTTTCCAATCAAGTTACTTCGAAACGAGACAGATTTGAGAAAATCGCCGAAACACGTCAAGATATTTATTGAGGGGGAACGTTTTTACAAAAAATTGGACGGCGCCCCTTTAACCCCTTAACCACCAGGGCCACCACCCCAAAATTCTTAAATAAGAAGGCAGGTCGAAGTAATACATCATTTTAAAGCTCCTGACGAGTACTTTATAACCCTAGAATATGAAGTCAATATCTTCACCTATTACAAAATGGCGGTACTTTAAAAATTACCTAAATACCTGATTTGGATGGTCATATTTCCGAAACTAATAAAGTTAGATGTACTTAATGTGGTATTTTCTTAAAGCTCATTTAAAGATATTTTTAATGGTAAAATAATATACAGGGTTCTTATATAAAAAATATGTACTTTTTCTTCTACCCTGTATATTACTACCAGTATCACTATTAAAAAGACCTTTAAAAGAGCTTTAAGAAAACACCACATTAGGTACATCTAACTTTACTAGTTTCGAAATATGGCCATCCAAATCAGGTATTTAGGTAATTTTAAAGTACCGCCATTTTGTAATAGGTGAAGTATATTGACTTCATATTCTAGGGTTATAAAGTACTTGTACACTCGATCCGCCTTCTCATTTAAGAATTTTGGGGTGGTGGCCCTGGTGATTAAGGGTTAAAGGGGCGCCGTCCAATTTTTTGTAAAAACGTTCCTCCTCAATAAATATCTTGACGTGTCTCGGCGATTTTCTCAAATCTGTCTCGTTTCGAGGATAACTTAAATGGAAAGTTTTTAAGTGAACATCCCTGTATGTATGTCCTGCTACATACATACATACATTGTAAGTTAAATAGAAGCTTTAAAAAATCTGGTTTCTAAAAGTATCGATTATTCCCTAAACTTCTTTTGGGTTGATATACATAAACACTTTTAATATTTATTTTGTACAACAAAAAAGCAATATATTTGTATTTTAGCTTACTAAACATAAAGGCTAAAGGAGCCTATAACACTTAACGGCCGCAGTATCACGTTTTTATATCCCCTTTATATTACTATTTTCGTTGGCACTCAATTTTATTTGTCAGACATTTTTCCAGGATGAAAAATGCCATAGCCAACTTTTAGACAGAGGTCACCTAGGGTTTAGTTCGGGCAATTTGTTTTTTCAGTTTTATAAATGGCAAACAATAATTTGATATTGATTTTGCTTTAAGATTGTGGACAATCCGTCTATATGGTTGTTTCGTGAATCAGAATGTTTTTTGGCTATAAAAATAACAGAAACACTTGTTACCTTGCTGTGTAAGCAATGAAATCGTAGTTCAATAAAAAAAATGGGAAAATATGATAAAATATGCGTAAGCCCATTTAAATTAAAAATCAAAGTCGTTGGATTAGTACAAAGCATACAGATGTCTTTGCACTGGTATAGATAAGAGTGGGGTGCTAAATATATTTATATAGCAATTAGTCACCCTTAAATTTTAAACTCTTTATACAAATTCCAGTATTCAAATATTTAATAACTGGGACCAATTACCTAATTCCCTCTAGCTTTTTTATTATTTTTTTTTAATTCTAATTTTTAATCTTTATTATACCAACATTATAATGCAGATTTTTTTTAAATCTTGCTAACCATTAATTAATCATATTAAACAATGTTGATCATTTTGTAACCAAGTTGACCTTTTGATTAAGCCATGTATGATTAATTTGAGGCGCTAAATATTTTTCGGCGACCTTCATATTTTAAAGACGCTGTAAAAGTTGGTATTTGGATGACCAAATAGAGAACATAGAAACAACGAAATATCGAAATGTGATCAGTTTTGGTGTTGCCAAAAGTTAACCCAAAAGTAATAGTAACCATATATTGTGAAACTGGGCATCAGTGACCATTTATAACCATTTGGAACTGTTTTTTAATCATTAAATTTCCCATTTTAAGGTGCTAAATAAATGGATCTAATTTGGCGTTAGAATTTAAAGTTTAAAAATAAAGTAAATATAAATATAATTGACAATTTCTTACATTACGCACTAACACTTTTTAAAATAAATAAATGGCTAGAGGAACCTTTAAATAAATTTTATTTTAAATTCTGCCGTGCTTGGCCATTTTAAAATTTTAATGCGTGATGTGATAAAATTGACAAGAACCTTTTTTTTAATTTAATGCCTCAACTTTAAATTCTAAACGAAAAAAATACTTTCCAGAACATTTACTTATACATTTTTGTTCTATTTTTAATAATAAAGGTACTTTACCTATGGACACCATCCCAAAATTTGGTTTTAAAATTTAAAAATTTTGGAATTGAAGATATGTTCTCTGTAGTTCGGCGGATTCATTTAATGGATGGTAATAAGTTGGGTACACGCCAAAAAATTAAATTAAAAGTACTAAAAAACCAAAAAATTAAAACAAGTAAAAAGATAATTTAAAATCGACGTTTCGGTGTCAAATCTGCCACCGTTATCAAGATAAATTGAATACAAATAATAAAAATAAAAATTCACTATTATTAGGTTTTAAATATAAAAAAATATAAAAATTTAAAATTTAATACCTAATAATAGTTAATTTTTATTTTTATTATTTAATTATCTTATTTTAGTATTCAATTATCTTGACAACGGTGGCAGATTTGCCACCGAAACGTCAACTTTAAAACATCTTTTTACTTGTTTTAATTCTTTGGTTTTTTAGTATTTTTAATTTAATTTTTTGGCGCCTACCCAACTAATTACCATCCATTAAAAATTTTGGTTTTCTGGGCACACTGTATACCTAACGGTGTTATGCTCGTTAGATAGAAACTAACTCAGCTAAATATAATCAGCATAGTCTAATATAAATCATTATTCAAAACTACCAAAAACATTTGCAAACACACATAAAAAACGGAAGAGATGTTTTTCTGTTTTTTATTTTAATTATAAAAAATGAAATAAAATTTAAAACAGTTTTAAAAAATAAATACAAAATCAGTTTTTTTATTTACGGGGTGTTACAAATTTAAGGGGAACCATTAGGATCTCGAGAATGGTAAGAGATATAGGGCTAGCTAAATAGTCAAAGTAGCGGATTTGATTAACAGTTTTTCGTTTTAAATTTTAAATTTGCAGTTATTCTGGAATTACCCGAAAGAAACACAATTTTAATATTTTTTGCAGTTTATTTTAAGAGGTATTTAAAAACAAACGACCCTTTATTACTGCCACTTTTTCTGTTTTATAAAATGATGTCATTAAATTTTAGATCCGACTTTTCGTCTTTGAGCCACTATCACCAACTTTGTTTTTTATAGGCGAAAAACTTATTAAACTCATATTTTAATTCCTAATTCAACGATATATTACACTTTACGACGTTTCGAACCGAAAAACTAACATCATTTACTATTTCCCCATTACAAATAACGATTTAACCAAAAATCTCCGTTCGCAGGTAAGTATGAATCTTTTTTGTTATTACAGGGTACGATAAAGTTGATACAGGTGTACTATTAAATAAAATGCTTTATTTTTATACCTAATTGTATATAAATTACAATAACTCTTGTAGTTTGTTTGGTGAATTGTGTATAAAAAATAAAAAGAATAATAAGGAGTAGTGATAGATTTAAAAAATGGATGCCTGGAAACTAATTAAGATAGACATAATAAATGTGATATTTTTAAAGTTTTTAAAAGATCTTTCGTGGTGGTTATATAATATACAGGTGTTCCACTTAAAAAATCATACCTAATGTTGTCCCTGTATACCATATAGGATAATAATTATCTGATTACTGATTAGAAAACTAATGAATTAACCGATCAAGCTAATATTTTAGTTTATTTTGTACAATAAAAAATAGTAATGTTAAGCCATCTGTATAATACTTTTTAAATATTTTTTCAGTTAAGTGCACCTCACTTTAAGTTAGATTAATAAGTTTTAAAATTTTGGCCAAAAAATTTATTACTATCGCATAGTGCAACCTTGTAACTCTTACTCTTTCCAAGATCCTAAACTGCTTTTTACCAGGAGAATACAAATAAATATAACTTGTAAAATTCTTTTGAAAATACCCGTATTATTTAATACCGGACATGGCATAGTAGTAATGAATAAAAACATGATAAAATGACTAAAAGAGCAGCTCTATTCACAATAAAATGTTTTCAATATCAGTTAAATCACTTAGGCAAGCACTGAACAGCAGTATGTGGTTAAAACTTTGCTTTGTATCGTATTTATGTTCCAAAACTGAGTAGAATTTGTAGGTTTGGCTATAACTAAAAAGGATTTTACTGCAAAACGAAATACATTTGTAGTAAGAGTGGTAAATTGGAAAACTCGATTTGAAATTTTCAGAGAATGATAATTTGTTTAAAACTAATTTTTAAAAGCAAATTAACGTTTTTTTTTTAATTTTTAATAGTTGTTGTGGTGCTACGGATAAATGTTGTAATTATAAAATATAATATTTTATGACCTGTGGTACATGGGGCGTTATTCGCTTTATACACTGTAAAAAGTGTTACATTAAATAACAATGATAATGAAGGTTTATTTGGAGTCATTAATGTTATATGTAATAATACATTGCATGTGTAATTTTACAACTTATGAAAAAAATGCTATAAAATTGGGTACGGTAATTTTACAATCGGATTCGTGTTATCTTTGGATTATATAAATAATAAAAATATATACTGGGTTAGTAAGAAGTACGGTAACTCTTAAATGTTTAAAACTGCTAAAGTTACATTAACCAAATTTAGTATGTGAAAAGTATAAGACATGAAGAATTGAAAAGTATTATTGGCACCGTTACCCGATTTCCCTGTTTTGTGCTACACGTATCTTTTTCGGTTTTTTTAATAGAATGTCCCATTAATTTTCATTGCAAAACATTACTCATTATGTTTTTGAAACACGTCAAACATGTTTGCTTGAGTAACTAGGTAATAACATATTAAAATAAACGTCAAAAGTATTAACATACTAGAACTACCTTAATATGACGTCTGTATTTTAAATTTATTGTGATATTTAAATAAATACTGTTTTTTTCAAAATGATTACAACCGATATAATAGTATTTTTAAATAGGTGTTGGAACATACATACTGGGTTAGTAAAAAGTACCGCTACTTTTAAATAATAAAATAAATTTATATTATTATTAAACACGGATAACAAACTATTTTAATTTTTGAGTACCTGACTTGAAAAAGTAAGCCTACTAAACATTTAAGAGAAGAAAACTAATAACAATAAATTTGCAAGTTCACCACTTTGGTCAAACGCACTTTTTAATTAAACGAAATTTACACAAAATAGCCTACATTGGTGGTGTTTTACGTTACTAGACAGCGATTGCACTATCTATCTATCTATCTATCTCTTTGTTTTATGACTCTGATACTAAGTCAATTCGCCAGTTCACCCGTTCCGGTCATATAAGCTATTGCTTATAAGCTTTCCTGGCTTTGTCCGTGGAAAATCTGGATAATCGAGCTCGAAACTCCCAGACTTTCCTAGCATATGAATAAGAAACACTTCTAACAATCAACAACAGCGATGAACTTCTGAACAAGCATAAATTGTGGCTGTCAAACCAGAGGCTGCTACTGGTATCACGCATAACCGTCACGTCACTTCCACTACTGACGTTTTTCCGCAAGGCATGCGCACCTCCTCGACCATACGAAGACACCATGTGTTCAACACCAAAACGTAAAAACTTCAGGCCTTAGAAATCTTCTCTCACAGCGCTTAAGCCCCAGAAGAAAGAAGCCCCAATTTAGCGTGAATCTGTTCTCGATCCCCAAGGGTACAGCTACGCTCGTACGACGCCTTTAGCCGCCTACCCGGGAAGTCTATGTAGACTTCTACGTAAACGTGAACCGCACTACTCGAAGACCGCGGAAAGAGTGAGCGATTGCACTAAATAAAAACTTCGCCGTCTTTTTGTCCTTACCTGAAAACGACACGTCATGGCGACAATTTGCGTTGGTCTTTAATAATAAAAAAGGGTAAATTTACACTTAAACACATAAATTTTTGTGCAAATTTACAGTTCCAATTATACTTTCTACTCTTTATAAAGCTAATATGACTTTTATGTTTAATTTTAATGTAAAATGGCGATGAATGGTAAATTTACATATATATTACATGGTTACTGTGAATGTGCAGCATTAGTGTAAGACATATAAGGTAGGTACACTGAAAATAATGTTTTTTTTTACAATTTACAACCTAAAACTTTGAGTATTTTTAGCCACAGTCGGGCGTTACAAAATTACAACAAACAACTTTTACAAGTTATGTTAATTTACATATTTGATATTTAATATTATACCAAACATGTAATATTTATAACAATTTAATAACGTTATTACATGTTAAGTGTAATATCGCAAATAAGTAATGTAAATTTACATTTTTTTAATACAGCTTTTCAACCGTAGTCGATGAATATTATTTTGCATCATTAACCTATTAAAATAAAGGTTATTTATTGTATTTTATTATACAATAATAAAACATTATGCTTAATAGACTTTAAAAAATATATGAAATTGTAAAGAAAAAAAAGGCGTTATAAAGTAAGACCGCTTGAAGTGCTCTGGTCAAACAATATATTTGCCATTTAGCTGTGTAGATACTTAAATTTTGGTTAGAAATAACAACAATGTTATTTATCTCAAGAGTTTTGTATAAAAAATTATGATAAAAATATATTTTTTTAATGTTTAGTTTTACTTTTCAGTCTTATGTCCCTAATTTTATTATTTAGAAGAATATAATTGTCTAGGATACATATTATATATCAAGTTACATTGTTAATATTTTAAAATCTTTAATTTGATGGTAAAAATATCTCAATTGGTGGGTGACTTTGTCAATCTAGGGTGGATGGCGTTACGCGTACTAATAACGTTTTTCACTGAATAGTTCACTTATTCAAAAATTAGGTATACTTTAATATAAACAATAGATTTTAGCAATGAACGCCGTTTTTAATAGAGACCTACAAATATATTAATGACACTATATTCAAATTAACTTAGGTGGACGGGGCATTTCGGACCTTCCCTGTAGCTTAACTTGGACAATGTATCCGTAATATACATAAAGGTATCTACTTTAACATATTAACTCTATGGGAAGTCTTTAAAAGGTCTGTACAAATTGCTACTACAAATTCCTTGCGCCAAAATATAACCATCTAACGCAAGTTACCTTAATCAAAAGTTGATCGTTAGCAAGATACGAGTAGAAGGATGTCATACCATTTAATGTAAGTAAATTTTTAAACATATTTTTCTATTATATTCTTTTTTCACAAAATTGGTAATTAAAGGTTTGTTAAAGTGGGGTATCAAATGTTTTTGCCGTAAAATTAGGAAGGATCCACCTGCAGTCCTTTGGTTCTGTTAAAAATGATATGGCTTTTTTATTCCTTTGTGTATTATGACTCTAGTAAATAATTTCTTTTTGATTATGTTTTCTTAACAGAAAAGGTATATGTACTTTCTAAATATTGTGTCGAAAAACCATTCTTGGGATATTTCAGATTTAGTATTTTATTACGCACAAAAACCGTTTGCGTTCTTTTACAAAGTACAATAATTTATCGTAACTTACCTTACTTAAAAAGTTGCTTGTTTGTAAGATACAGAGTGTCAAAGTAAAAAAATACCGGAAACCTTAACACCCTGTATCTGCAAATGTGCAACTTTTTAACTAAGGTCAATTGAACTAAAGAATGTGTAGTAGCATTTTGTACAGACCTTTAATATATTAATAAAGAGTTTTTGTATGAAATCAAATGTTTTTTCCAAAATATCTTAAAGACGGTTGCTCCCAACAATATTTATCAAATTTGACTTTTTAAGCAAAAATTTAAAATATAAAAATTCTTTACTAGAATCATAATGTAGAGAGGCAAAAAAATTAGGAGAGTTTATACATAAGCAACAGACAACCAAATGGCTTCTTCTAAATTTTTTAACAAAAATATAGGCAGCTTTTAATTTCTTAGTTTAAAAGACCTTCTAATACCTATTAGATATTGTAAAAAAAATAATATAAAATAAATTATTTGAAAATAACTAATATAAAATAAATTTGTTGACAACCTCTACCTCGCTAACGATTAACTTTTCGTCTAAGGTAAATTGTGTTAGATCTTTGTACTTTGACGTAAGAAGTATGTGGTAGCATTTAGTACAGACGTCTTAGGGACACCTAGTATAAAAATAGTTACGCCAGCCTAACAGCTAACTTATTTTTGTTTTAACTTTTCTGTAAAATTTAATTGTTCATATTGAAATGCACAAATTCTTCACCTCATACTGACACAAAACGGTATACAGTGCGAGTCTGTAACTTGGAATAAATTCAGTAAATCAAATACCATTATTTTTAAAAAAATGGTCGGACACGTCGATTACTATTTTTAGTTGCGGTCTTTGTCATAAAAAATTAATTATACAGTGTGTCCTAGACTTGAGAAATGACGTCAACGATAATTTTTTAAATAGCAACCCTGTTTTTTTATGAATATTTTTAAAGGGCAAATCAACTTATACATAACCACTAATTTTTATTTTTTATTGCTTGTCGTTTCCAAGAATATTTAATAAACTTTTTTTGCAAAAAATGTATGCTTAAATGTTGTCCGAGTTTTTTATGTACTTTAAAGATTATTCTGTTTTCAAGTACAATTGGTATTTTCTGATAGGTATTTAATAATTTAAACAGTTGATAATTCTGCTTAGAAGGTAGTATTTCACGTTTGTTTAAACAGTAACACCAGTAAGGTACATTTAATACTACTTTTATTTTGTCATTGTGTCAAAGTTAGATCTCCATCTCGCAATGCCTTACTTAACTGAAAAGCACAAAATTGAAATTTTAATGATGATTGGATATGGGGGATAGAGCGAGAACACAGAGTAAAGTAAGTCATTTATTCATAAACAGATTATCTGATTTACCACCCATATCCACAAAGTACCATAAGCAAGATTTCGAGAAAACGGCCACGTTAGAAAAACAACTATTCATCGTCAATCTGCGCTCAATGAAGAGGTCAAAGTTAATGTATTATTAGCAGTTCAAGAAAACCTTAATATCCCCACTAGGCAGGTAGCGCTCGAACTTGAAATTAGTGAGTCTTCAGTAGTAAGAATTCTCAAAGCGCAAAAATGTCATCCCTACAAACTAACAATCCTCCAGGAACTCAATGAAGATGATCCAGATAGAAGACTCCAATTTCGTGAACAATTTATGGAACTAATACAGTCTAATAGTGTAAACACAGAAAACATTTTGTCAACGTTTATGCTAAATGGGGAGGTAAACCGACAAAATTGTCGTTATTGGGCAGACGAGAATCCATGCTGGATGAGGGAAGGCCACACTCAATGGCCAGAGAAAGTCAATGTTTGGGCAAGAGATTGTAGGCCAAGCAAATTATAGGACCAATATTTTTTTGAGGAAATCTAAATGAAGCGCGATACTTAGAGTTCTTACAAGATGAACTATTTTGGAATTTGGCTATTATGTTTCCTGATCCGGTAGAAGCTGATGTCCCTAAAAGGAACATCTTGTTTCAACAAGATGGTGCGCCCCCTCGTTTTGCAAGACCTGTCCGTGATTATCTGGATAATGTATTTCCAGGCAGATGGATTGGTTGAAGAGAACCATTTTAATGGCCACTGAAATCCCCAGATTTGACTCCGTTGGATTATTTTCTATGGGGATAATTGAAAAACAAAGTATCTAATACCAAGCCCGCAAACATTGAGGAATTGAAAGCACGAATAAGGCATGAGTGTAGACTAATTTCCCCAGAAATTATTAGAAATGTTCAACACGAGTTTCTATTGCGGTAAGGGTATTGCCAAATAGTGAATGGGCAACATTTTGAGGATTTATCGAAGAAAAATTATTAGGTTGAATGGATTTTTACATTTTGCAAATAAAAAATGTTTATTAAATTATCTTGGAAACGACAAGCAATAAAAAATAAAAAATTAGTAGTTATGTATAACTTGATTTGTCCTTTAAAAACATTAATAAAAAAACAGGGTTGCCATTTAAAAAAAATATCGTTGACGTCATATCTCTAGTTTAGGACAAACTGTATAATTATTTTTTTATGACAAAGAACGCAACTGAAAATCCTAATCAACGTGTCCGACCATTTTTTTCAAAAAATAATGTTTGATTTACTGAGTTTATTCCAAGTTACAGACTCGCACTGTAAATGTACCTTCTCAGAAGCATTTGGGCTGAAGTTAACTTTTTCAGAAACGTGTTTTATTATTTACTTTAATATTTTGATTTTTGCTGTCCTGAAAAATTTTAAAAAGTGGACTTCATTCCAACTGCTTTTAAGGTACAAATATAAAAGATGAATAAAACTAATATTTTAGTTTAAGGTATAAAGATTGTGCATTTTAATATAAAAAATAAGATTTTTCTCGAAATTTACAACAAAGATAAAAATTAAATATACTTCTTTTAAAAAGGCACTTCCTAATACCTTAAAAAATTTTTTTAACAAAAACTCTAATACTTTTTAATAATTTTCGCGCTAAATTCGTTAAACTTGTTCAATATTTCCATTTGCTTATTTATAATTGAAATGTTATAATGCTTTTTACGGTATGCATTTTTAATTATCGAATTAAGCTTAGACTTATATTGATAATTTACTACCGTAGTCAGAGTTAAGTCTAATACCAAAATCCTGTCTTCGAATAGTAAGGAATTGAATACCAAGAAAAAAATAGTATTAGAATACGCAGTATTTGAATACCAGGATTCAGTATTTATAAATACTTTTTAAAGGTCAAAAAAACATTGTCCTCACCTCTAAACACAAAAATTGTCTTTTACTTAATCTAATCACTAAAAAAAAGGTTTACCTTAATACCACGATTTAGATCTTGCGTAGTCATGTTTTTTTTAAGATGTAAAAAGATTCTTATCTAAAAAATAAAGATACAACTTTAAAGTGTTCGAATACATGAAATCCCGGTATTCAATTCTTGGTATTGACATGCCGGTCTTCGAATACTTAGAATCCCAGTGTTACAATACTTTAAGTCTTGGTATTTGAAAACACAAAGTCTTATTTGATTTAAATACCGGAATTTTTACACTGAATTCGAATACAAGATCTGAATAACGAAACATAAATACAAAGTAACTTTTTCGCAACTATGATTTAAAGATAGTATTTACAATCCAGAATTCCGAATACTGACCGAAAAGCATTCAGTCAAATACCAAACACCCAACACACACATGTATTCGAATACCAGCTAAATGTATTCTGAATAGAATCCAGAATACCGAGTATTCGAATAATGCCCAACTCTGATCTTAGTGCATAAAACAAAACTTAAATTCGACTTGTTGCTTTAAACAAACCTAAACTGTTTTTTAATAAAATAAATTACGCTGTTATTTAAAATAAACCTATTAAGACAAAACAAACAGAGGCGTATCAAGCCAAATGTACGCCATTTAAGGATAACAAAATACAGTTTTAACACCAAATCACATTTTGTTTATTAGAAATAAAATTAAAATTATTTAAAATAATAATTGGACTACTAATTTTAAAAATGTACTAGAAGAATATAGGCAAGATCAATGGTACAATCGTAATATGACTATAAAAACGTCACATTTTGATCAAAAATAATAACAGTAATAAAATAAAATTAAATTGTTTCACAAAATAGATTTTGGTTCATCCTTAATAACAGTCAATTAATTTTATCAACCGGATAGCAGACACTTCATCTTCCAACATACGCTTTAATCCAACTTGTCGAAGTGTAAATTTAGGACACATATCACACATTTTAACAGGCTTACACCAGAATGGTTCTATTAAATACCACATAAATTACAAGTAGTGTAGCTACAGAATATTAATCAATAGCTTCAGAAGTTTACCGTCTGGTTGAAGTGGACTATAAAGTGACCAAATTTAGCGCATTGGGATTATGTAATTTAATTCAGAGGGGTTCAGTGAAAAAGTGTTACAGGTAAAATCTTGTTAAAATAAGAGTAATAGTCCGCAATATTTTATACAGGGTGATAAAATTTTGTTAAGAAAATTCGAAATTGGTAATACTGTTTAAAATATGAAACAAATTTATATATAAATGGGTTCGCAAATTTTCCATTTTCAAGACAAAGGTTTAAACTTAAAGAAATATTTTTTTTTAATATCTTAAGAATTCTTTAATTTGGCAACGTTATTTATGTTATGTAGAGGTTAATGTATCAATATCCTATTTAGATTTAGTAATTCCAGTGGAACGTTTCCCACAAAAAACGGGACGCCACTGACTGTATAATGTATGTGTGTAAAAGTTTTGTGCTTTCTTTATATAAGGCAAATAAAAGTACAGCTTTTATGTCTCCCAATTCTTTGTCCTATCTTGTTTAGTTTAAGAGAGGAAAAATAAACTCCACTTATTGCATTCTTTTTAACAATAAAAAAGCATTGCGGGATATTTATAAAACAAGGTTAATTTATTAGCAACTATGTAACATTCACTATAAATACCCAGTTAAATAAGGTTTATATTGAGTCAAATAATTATTTTAAGTAAAATAATGTTTATATAAACTCTTGTTTATATTTTCTTATGTATAATTAGCCCTCTAATTCTCTTAACAGCATTTTAAATGACTTATATGACATATATTTTTATGTGCAATATTATCACACTAAAGCCGTGCCCAGACACTACGAACATTAGGCATTCGCCATTCTTCGTGTGGCAGAGTGGCTTTGCCCAACATTAGCTCTGACGACTGTCAGTAAAATACTCCACAAAAAATACTCTTTTATGTAGGACCTGTAGTTTTTCTGGAAATCGAGAAATACCGTTTTTAACCCTTAAAACCAACCCCTATTACTTGCCGATCTCAGATCGAAAACATTTTTAGTATTTTCTCCACATTTTTTAATGGGTTTCATCCTACTTATATTTTTTTAGGTTTAAAAGATTATTAACTCTGATCTGATAATAATATAAAAAAATCGGATCTGGGATTTTTTTGCATTTTCTGAGAACTTAAATTTTTTCCAAGGAATAAAACTGGATTTACTAAAAATATAGGTGACTTTACGCCCCAAGCCCTGACACCTTCAGCTACGCCACTGTATAACGATGGTCTAGTGTTTTATAAAATCTATCTAACATAGCTCGGTGCACCTCCTCTGACAATAGTAGTCCAGCATCTTTAGCCATTTCTCTCCGGCATACGTTTTTGAAATCGCCTCTTTCCTTTTCGTTTTTCAATCGAAACATCAAAGTCCTCATATTTTTTGTTGCGTGGAAAATACTGTTTTAATAAGTTGGCGATACGATTTTTGTAAATAATTTTGTGTCTAATTAACTGCAATATCTACTATAATCAATATAAGATAAAATTTGGTATGCGGGTAAACAATTAAGTAGGTAAATATTTGGTTATCAATGTCTTTGTAAAGTGATTCTTCTGTTAGTATTCTCTGACTTGAATGTGTTATCATTGGCACCCGGTATGGATCGCCTTCACCCATTACGCTGCCACTGAAGACGCTTTTAAATAATTGCTGCTTTTGCCGTACTTTTTAGAATTTTGTAACAAAAACTGTAAACAATATGTTTAAAATTTTATATTTTAATATAACACAAGTTTAATAAATACATTTTGGACTGTGTCGTCACAAAACATTCATAAAAATTTACCTTTTTGTGCACAAATTACCCATACTCCCACCCTCCCACCCATTAATATTAGTAGTTTCACTCAGGAGCTAAACTTAGCTCTTGGGTTCTTGTAGTAGTTGTAGCTTTTTTGTCATATAATTATGTAGCCCCGTTTTTACCAAATTTCAATTGTTTTTTAGTTGCGATGCCGTAAATTGTTCGAAGGTGAAATATAATATTTTTAGGTATAATCGTAGCTTATGTAATATTTTTTAGAGGGGGAAGATTGCCCTACATCATTTGTTTTAATTAAATGTTACACCAAGATCGTGATATGTAAGAAAAAAACTTAAAAAAATCAATTGCAATTTGCAAACATCACAATTTTATAATTTTATTTGTTTTTAAAATATTCTCATTAAAAATAAGTCAACATTTAAACGATCAATATAAATATATTTTTATTTAAACTATTTTGTTTCTTTTATCACTAGATACCATTTTTAAGTAATTAATAGGTCCTATTTTCTAAGCTTAGTTTTTCGTACATTATTAAAGCGATTTTGAAAATCGTTTTACGTAATATACACCTTAATGTTTGTTAAGACTCGTTAGGGTTAGGTAGAATTTGGTAATTAGCACCTTTATAGATCCCTAGAAAGGTGCTAATGACTATACTATAACTATAAGGATAATTACTTAATTAAATAAAAATTTGTTATTTAGTAAATTGGTTTGGGGTTATTGTATTTTATATTTTTAACACAACATAATTTATTTTAGGTAATCAGATAAAAGCTAAAGAAAAAGAGACTATGGTAAAAATTCGTTTTTTTACTACGAAAACTATAACCGCCCTTTTTATTTTTAACTATCATATAAAGTTAAAAACCAGACCAAAATTGTTTATGTTATATAAGGGGTGATTCATTTAGAGGTAGTTTTTCTAGTAGGTATATTTGGATGGATGAGAGGGTCCAAATTTTAAACTTTCATGGTATTTGTGTTTAGTACTGTTTGGCAATTTATCGTGAAAAGACTTAGCCCCCGGCACAACTTTTAAAACTTGCTCAACTGTATTATGATAATCATTGTTTTTCGAGAAATGTGTTTCGTGCGCTTCGGGCAACTTATGGTCCACGCATAATTGGCGTACTGAGCCGACTATAGGCTGTAGCATCACAAAAATTTAAACTTCAATTTTCATTATTGGATAATTTTTCACCAAATGAGCCACATCCAGCACGTAGTGTAGAAAATATAGCGGCAGTAGCTGGGAGTGTACGTGATAATTCTGACGAGTTGATTTGGCGCTGTTAAGGCCAACATTTGAAAGCTATAGTCTTTAAAAAATAAAAGTAAGACATAGTTTCTTCGTATGATAATTAATATTACTCTAATAAAGTTACCTTTTTCTTTTTTTTTTTTTTAAAGTACCCTTAAATGAATCAACTTTCACAAGGTGTCCGGAGAGTTGATGTCTTTAAAGATAGGAGTAATAGAGAGAGTCAAAAGAACGTTAGAGCCTGATATAAAAATTTTCTGTCGCCCTTCGTTAGTTAATTGTTCACTCTAGAAGTTCTAAGAAAACAATATTTTAGTTATAACTAATCAATATTTGCGCAACTAATTCACTAGCTAGTACTTTCGTGGGCACCCGGTACAAGAATATTGTTAGCATAATAATTTTTACAGATAAAATATCCTTTAGACACCACTTATAATAACTTATAATTTCAGCGTAAACATTATTTTCACGCTACACAGCTCTTAGCAATTGGCTTCATTTTCAGCAGATCTGGCATTTACTGATAATTGTTGCAATTATCTCGGACCATTTAAATGGTATTGACATAATTTGATCTATTTTAGCAGTTAATTGAATTTACTTCCCTTTTTGCCAATTGGATAAATAGTGTTACTATGTGCCGTATTTTAGAAGTTTGGCAGAAAAATTCAGAAAATATATTTTTTAAAAATGTCACACAATAACATCTAATGTTTTTGTTATACTTTTTCTAGATCTTAAAAGTGTGGAAATCATTTTAAAAAGCACCAATATTAACACTGGTCTGCAACGAAATCTTCCTTTTAATAAAAATGTAAAAACATGAAGCATTAAGGGTTTTAATTATGCATCTGTTTTTAATTTTTTGCTATTACATTATAATTCTGTGTAAAAGTGTGTTTTTTTAATTGCTCTAATTTTATTTTTTTTGTGACGTTTTTGCATAAATACTACGTTACTCTGTACAGATCGTACTTGTAGACACAATAAGAGTTTAAATTAGTAGAAAGAAGAATACGTTTACCGACCTTGAATGCTTTTACAAAATCAAAAGCACCCCTCCAATTCATCTTTATGTACCACTAGCTAGAATATGTTATTTTCTGATTCACTTTAATTAAAATGATCTTATTTGACAATTAGCTCTCCAAATCAAAGGCCTCACTAATGGGATTGAGATTATAATAATGTCATTTGTTAAATAAAAATACGAGACAAAAAAAAGAGACTTATAGAAGTATAAAGTTGGAATTGTTAATCATTTTTTCCAAGTACCTAATGAAAATGTTCTACCGTGACTCCATATAAAGCCAGGTCTTACAAAATTTGTTATAAAAGTCATAAATAGGGATGGTAAAAGTTTTAGGTACTTTTATAACTTAAAATATTCTCGAGTCAGTGTTGCAAAAAATAAAAAATGTTTCACTGTAGGCTCGCAAACTGGAATGCTCATAAAGAGTAATAAATTTTAAATTGTGTTGGATTACGTTTAAAAGACCATAAAATAGTTTTCTAGAACGGTATAACAATTGTTTAAATAAAAACATAAAAACTACCAACAATTTATTTAAAAACTTTAAACTTCTAATAATAGTCTAAAATAAAATAGCATGTCCCTTAAAATTCATTATTTAAACTTTTCATTAATTTTCTTTCTTGCTAACCTGGATGCAAAATTGGATAAACACGGTTAAAGGTTTCTTTAAGACATATTGCATAAAAGAAAGGCGATAAACCGGAAATGTTTGGAAGCAATGTTTGCAAATTTTTGTTGGTTGATTAGCCGTAAAATTCTTATATAAAATATAAAAAAAAAAAAAACTACAAAGTAAATTTAATCAAAAACAAGCCTTTAAACTAATTAATTTGTTTTTAGGTCTTGGAATGAATTATGTTTTTTATTTTTTTAGTTATTTAATTTTAAATTTAAATTTAAAGCTAGAAATGCGTAAAAATATATTATCCATTAACTCAACCGACAAACTTTAAGTGGTGATTCTAGAACAAAAAAACTCTATATAAACATATATTATGTCCAAAAGGTCTTAGTTTTTAAACTTCAGGTTGTTAAAATTTTTAAAAAATTATTGTTTTTTTAATATAGCTTTTAAACCAATTAAAATGTTAAATAAAGAGATTTTCTATGCATCAGAAGACATTTTTTGACATTAAAGAAAAAAAAATTTTTACCAGTGTCGTCCATAAAGGGTTTCAGTAGGTATTTTTAGGGAAAAAATAGTGCGTCACTGTACTTTTTAAAATTAAAGTATTTTTTTTAAAGCCTCGTTTAGTTTGGAACAAATTTGATGTTCTGACTTTTCTTTTTGTTGTACGGTTTTCGCGTAAATGAATAAAAACCATTTCTAGGCATGGTCAAATTCCTATCTAATTAAAGAATAAACAAATGTTATTTTTTACTGTAGAATATAATATAAGCAATACAAAATGACCATGTCAAAAAATGATTTAATCTTTTTTGCAACAACTATTTATCAAACAAAAAAGTCAAGGGATCAAATTTATTCTAAACTTATTATTTAATAAAAAAATAAGTTTAAAATCTTTCTTTAATGATCGGCAGTCAATTTTTTAATACCCCAAACTTTTATTTATTTAATTTGTTTATTTTAAAAAAGGTATTACTTAATTCAAAATTTATTGGAACAATTTAAAAAATGTTTTGTTTTGCTCTGAATTTAAAACAAAAATAAAAAACCTTAGTTTATTATTGTTAGCAGCAATTAAAACAATAATATAATATTTAATTTTAGTTTAAATTTCAATACTATTTTATTAAAGCAATTCTTGTGCATTTTTAGCTGATCTTATGATTTTCTCTTCTTTTTTAAATTCTTACATTATGACATTTTGCATTTAGTATTAAATTATGGTCTAAATAAAATATAAAGCTATTTATCTGTTATTTAGACCATAAAAGAACTATATTAAAAATATATATATATATTTACAAAAAATAAAACTAAAAGAGACAACTCTGCATGTATTTATTTTTATTATAAACTAGCTGTTTTGACAAACCTTGTTCTATCTTAGCTATGAATATAATATAACAGGGAAAATTTTTCTAACACTTAATTTATTAAAAATCGGTAGGATAAAAAGTTTTGATATTATTAATAAAGTAATACCCTGCATATTGTACAAAAATTCTTATGTATATATGTTTAACTTATAAATATTTTGTATATAATTTGTAATTTTAAATAAAAATAAAATTAAAGTATTATGTACCAAAAGAAAATATTCCAATTGCGTAAAACGCCCGGAAAGTTTACATAATAATTTTTTTAATGTGCAACTTTTTAATTTTTACCTTCGTAAAAACCTTCTCCAGAAAATAAGAAACCAAAATAAAGGTGAATAAAATCGTTGGTATTGTTCTCAACGATCTTATTTGACAATTAGCTCTCCAAATCAAAGGCCTCACTAATGGGATTGAGATTATAATAATGTCATTTGTTAAATAAAAATACGAGACAAAAAAAAAGAGACTTATAGAAGTATAAAGTTGGAATTGTTAATCATTTTTTCCAAGTACCTAATGAAAATGTTCTACCGTGACTCCATATAAAGCCAGGTCTTACAAAATTTGTTATAAAAGTCATAAATAGGGATGGTAAAAGTTTTAGGTACTTTTATAACTTAAAATATTCTCGAGTCAGTGTTGCAAAAAATAAAAAATGTTTCACTGTAGGCTCGCAAACTGGAATGCTCATAAAGAGTAATAAATTTTAAATTGTGTTGGATTACGTTTAAAAGACCATAAAATAGTTTTCTAGAACGGTATAACAATTGTTTAAATAAAAACATAAAAACTACCAACAATTTATTTAAAAACTTTAAACTTCTAATAATAGTCTAAAATAAAATAGCATGTCCCTTAAAATTCATTATTTAAACTTTTCATTAATTTTCTTTCTTGCTAACCTGGATGCAAAATTGGATAAACACGGTTAAAGGTTTCTTTAAGACATATTGCATAAAAGAAAGGCGATAAACCGGAAATGTTTGGAAGCAATGTTTGCAAATTTTTGTTGGTTGATTAGCCGTAAAATTCTTATATAAAATATAAAAAAAAAAAAAAAACTACAAAGTAAATTTAATCAAAAACAAGCCTTTAAACTAATTAATTTGTTTTTAGGTCTTGGAATGAATTATGTTTTTTATTTTTTTAGTTATTTAATTTTAAATTTAAATTTAAAGCTAGAAATGCGTAAAAAATATATTATCCATTAACTCAACCGACAAACTTTAAGTGGTGATTCTAGAACAAAAAAACTCTATATAAACATATATTATGTCCAAAAGGTCTTAGTTTTTAAACTTCAGGTTGTTAAAATTTTTAAAAAATTATTGTTTTTTTAATATAGCTTTTAAACCAATTAAAATGTTAAATAAAGAGATTTTCTATGCATCAGAAGACATTTTTTGACATTAAAGAAAAAAAAATTTTTACCAGTGTCGTCCATAAAGGGTTTCGAGTAGGTATTTTTTTAGGGAAAAAATAGTGCGTCACTGTACTTTTTAAAATTAAAGTATTTTTTTTTAAAGCCTCGTTTAGTTTGGAACAAATTTGATGTTCTGACTTTTCTTTTTGTTGTACGGTTTTCGCGTAAATGAATAAAAACCATTTCTAGGCATGGTCAAATTCCTATCTAATTAAAGAATAAACAAATGTTATTTTTTACTGTAGAATATAATATAAGCAATACAAAATGACCATGTCAAAAAATGATTTAATCTTTTTTGCAACAACTATTTATCAAACAAAAAAAGTCAAGGGATCAAATTTATTCTAAACTTATTATTTAATAAAAAAATAAGTTTAAAATCTTTCTTTAATGATCGGCAGTCAATTTTTTAATACCCCAAACTTTTATTTATTTAATTTGTTTATTTTAAAAAAGGTATTACTTAATTCAAAATTTATTGGAACAATTTAAAAAATGTTTTGTTTTGCTCTGAATTTAAAACAAAAATAAAAAACCTTAGTTTATTATTGTTAGCAGCAATTAAAACAATAATATAATATTTAATTTTAGTTTAAATTTCAATACTATTTTATTAAAGCAATTCTTGTGCATTTTTAGCTGATCTTATGATTTTCTCTTCTTTTTTAAATTCTTACATTATGACATTTTGCATTTAGTATTAAATTATGGTCTAAATAAAATATAAAGCTATTTATCTGTTATTTAGACCATAAAAGAACTATATTAAAAATATATATATATATTTACAAAAAATAAAACTAAAAGAGACAACTCTGCATGTATTTATTTTTATTATAAACTAGCTGTTTTGACAAACCTTGTTCTATCTTAGCTATGAATATAATATAACAGGGAAAATTTTTCTAACACTTAATTTATTAAAAATCGGTAGGATAAAAAGTTTTGATATTATTAATAAAGTAATACCCTGCATATTGTACAAAAATTCTTATGTATATATGTTTAACTTATAAATATTTTGTATATAATTTGTAATTTTAAATAAAAATAAAATTAAAGTATTATGTACCAAAAGAAAATATTCCAATTGCGTAAAACGCCCGGAAAGTTTACATAATAATTTTTTTAATGTGCAACTTTTTAATTTTTACCTTCGTAAAACCTTCTCCAGAAAATAAGAAACCAAAATAAAGGTGAATAAAATCGTTGGTATTGTTCTCAACTAGTGACCAAGAAAATTTGGATCCATTTTTATACATAAATATTAAAAGTCCTCTACCCCTTTATCTTTTAAATGAAACAAGATATTAAGATTGGGTAAAATTTGGGTAAAAGGAATAATTTAAACTACTTTTTATCAACTTTTCATCAAAAATAATTTTGGTTACGTGGTCTAGTGGCGAGGGGCACTAGGAACTTTTTTCAAATGGAAAGATGGGTCATGTAGTACCCCGTTTTAAAGGCTTTTTAATTCTCCATTATTCACCTTCTTATTTTTAAAGTTTAGCCCATTAACTGTAGACTTACAGGCGTTTAAAGTTTAGCTTTAATTTGTACATACAGTGCGGTTTTTACAAGTTTGCTATGACTTTTAAATAGAACAAGATATCGAAGTCAAATACAATTTGGGTAAAAGGGTAACACTTTAACTACTTTATGACATTAAAATATTTTCTGTCATGTGACCTAGTATATAGGGTAAGGTGTCCGTTATTTCCCAAATCGATTTTTTTAGCGATCGCCCCTAAACTTTTAGTTTATAGCCTAAAAATATATATCCAATGTAAAAATGCTCTTTATTTCTGATTTAAACCGTGCCGAAATCATGTTGCTTTTCCCATTTAAATAACACGGGATTTTTGAACATTTTTCTTTTATTTTTTTAATTTTTTTAAATAGGAAATTTAACGCTCTACAATTTTTTTTTTTGTATTTTCGTTTAAGTTACTCCTTTAAGAATTATTTATTATAGATTAAATATTTTAAGGAGCTTAAAAAAGATACCACATTTGATATGTCTATCTCTTATAATTTTGGAAACCTGGCCATCGGAATCTAAAAAATAGTAGATATAGTGTTTATTGTATCTTCGACACTGAAATTAGTGATCATAGATTAGAGCTAATGTTATAATGGAAATTTAACCTAGTTTTTAGATTTAAATGGCCATATTTTTTACACTATAAAAGATAGATATGTCAAATAAAGTATTTTCTTAAAGCTTTTTAAAATATCTATTTAATGGTTATGTTATATACAGGGTGTTTTATTTAAAAATGCCAGTGTACTATGATATTCCCAGGGATGGCCACTACTCGATCTTAACTCAACGTTTGACGGTAAATAACTCTTAAAGGAATGACTTAATCGAAAATGTGTAAAAATCTTATTTATGTAGCGTTAAATTTTTGATCAGAATATGCGATGAGTGGATTTTTCCATCTATTTGTGCTGGAGAAAAAAATAAAAGAAAAAAGTTCAAAAATCTCATGTTAGGTATTTAAATGGGAAAAGCAACATGATTTCGGCACGGTTTAAATCACAAATTGGGAGCATTTTTACATTGGATATATTTTTTCAGACTAAAACTAAAAGTTCAGGGGGCGATCACTAAAAAATTGATTCGGAAAATAACGGACACCCTAATAAAGGAACCACAAGCAAATTGTATTTCAAATAGAAAGGGAAGTCACCTCGTTAAAAAGGCCCTTTAATTCTCTACTCAACGTCACCTTCTTTTTAAAATCGGCACAGCCGTTCCAGACTTACAAGCTAATACCATTAAGGTAGTACTGCCGGTGTAAGAATTAATGTCCAGAAAATTATAAAACTTAGCATACCTATTGGTTTTATTTTAATAAGAGTAAAAGCCAGTTAAATTTTTATAGGACTAAAAAGAACTCAAACAAAAGGTAATAAATATTATAAAATAATTGCTTTTACATTGATCTTTATAAAAATTTGCAGATTTTACTTTATTTCGCAAAAACTGACGTTTAGATTTTAATAAAAGTCGCATGAACAAAATAAAAAAATATGAACATTTTGGCCAATTAAAATCAGACCTTTAGAGCTTGTGATAAGAGTAATTCATAAATAATTAGAAAAACATGCCATGTCACTGACATGCAAAAATGAAAATGAAATCGATGCCAGTTCAACACGTTTTTCGGTTACAAGTTCCAGTAAGTAATTGTAAATATCCGCAATAATTACAAAACATGTATTTACTAAGTGTTTTTAAGTAAACAATCCGACAACCATAGTCTGATTTATGTCCGACTAGAAAGCTTCCAGAAAAAGAAAGCACAAATATAATTTTGCAATATATATTTTTATTATTTAATTATAAAATAGCAACAAACAATTTATTTTGTTTACTTATACAACGTTCATTTAATTCTAAACACTTAACTCAACATCCAGGTACACCAGAAACTAGGTCTCTGCCATACTGCTCGGTGATTAAGGCCGAATTAAAGCGAATATTTGGCCTAAAAATTCGCGTTTTTTTTCATGTTTATACAGCTGCAAAATTTCATGTTCATAATCTAAAAAATTTTTATATTGTTTTTATTTTCGGTGGTGAAGCTACGCTTCGGTTCTTTTGAGATTTTCTTAGTTTTTCTTTTTAAAGAATGTAGAACATTTATTTGGCAACAAGGACGTAGAATCGCTGCAAATTTTTTATAAAGGACAAGGGCTAAAAAGTTATTATGAATCAATTCAAAAAACACAAAACATTTATAAAAATAAACACAAAAATAACATTCCAAACAGCTAATAGAATGACATAAAAATAATAATAAAATAATTGATTTTGAAATAACATATGACAAATAACCTCTTGTTTCTACGCATGTGCGCACGCGAATATTCGCCAGAAATTAAAATGATCTCAAGTTTTCCGCCCACTACATTTTAAATCTTGCGAATTCGCAACATCTTTAAACTATCTTAATTTTAAATTACCGCCTTTAATTTTATTTGAAAGTGACCAATGAGAATGAAATTTGCGTTTCGCAATTCTCTTTTCGAGTCTGTATGAACTAGCTTTTAAGATATTGCTTCGCAAACCATTATTTTAGTGGAAAATTTAGAATCAAGATGGTTTGCACCAAACTCTCGTAAGAATATTTGCTGAAATAATCTTCTTAAAAACGTTGACAAAACTCCATTCTTTTTGCTTTTGTAGAGGTGTTGCAGGAATCTTTTTTGGTTTCCTTGATATGTAGCCTTGGTTTTTCAGTGCTATGCGGACAATTTCTTGACACGCATTTATTCTTTTGATTTCTAAATCTACTGGCCAGTTTTCGAAATCTTAATGCGGATTTCGTTGTTCTAAAGTCACTAAAGTGTTTAAATTGTTTTCGCGAATTTTACGCAGTCTTCCCCAGTTTTTATCCTCTTAATTAATTAATGCACTGCACTTTTTAAAGTTCAGTAAATTGCAATAGCTTTTTAGGTTTTGAAGACACTTTTTATATAGATATTTTACAATTTTTCTCTTTTGTACTTGCGAGAATATTTCTCAAAACTTACGCCTGTTACCAATCAAAAATAATTGTTAGATACTGTTGTCATGCGATTTTATCCATAGCCTACCGTCGCCGTCGGCACAATCTACTTAATGCCATACTTTTGTCTTAGAATGTTACGAAAAAAATTGTTTAAATTAAAACAAAAAAATATATTCCGATTACTTTCTAAACGGACTATATTAATATTTACGTTAGTTAAAAGGTTAGGTAACATAAACTTTTCATGTTTATCTTTAAATATATGTGCAACTTGCACTTGTTTTAAAAATTGTTATATTTTTTTTCAGTGACTGTTTTACCTTTCCACTTTAATTTTTTTATTGATTTTATAAGTTTAATTAATACATTTTATTAGTAAATAAACATAACAATTTAAAAGCAATAACTTGTTTAAGGATGCTTGTGCAATAGATTTTTGCGTATGATCCCTATTGTTTTTATGCAGCATTGCCAAATACAAGTACTACAGTAGTCAAATAATCTTAATCGTCATTTGACTCTTGTGGTATCGGTAGTACTAGGTTTCTTAAAAACACATTGTTTTTACAGTATTTAAGCCAAATTTTAAACGGTTCTTAGTCTGGAACGGCTGGACGGATTTTCAAAAATAAAGTAGCGTTGAGTAGAAAATCAAAGGGCCTTTGAAACCATGCACTACATATTACCAATTTTTAAGTTGTTACTAGGCCTCATCACCAAAATCATTTTTATGCCAAAGTAGTTAAAGTGACACCCTTATACCCAAAATTTACCCGATATCGATATCTTGTTCCATTGAAGAGATACCTGGGGGGATTTTAATATTCTAACTGTATATAAATTTAAAATAAATAATATTTTTATTTACACAGTTTAATAATTTATACCACCAAAACTAACAACGATGCTATGACAACTTATATTTTGGGCACTTTATATTGAACAATATATTATTTATCGTGATAACTAGAAGAACTGACTTTTAAACCAATTAGGAATATTTGTTTAGGTGTTTTTTTTAAGTTGCAGCCCCCAAGTTATAGTTAAAAAAACATTAAATTAATAAATATGCTCTATACACTAAGAACCATTCTAACCAAAGTTCCAATATAGAGGTGAGTTGACCAAGTCAATATTAACGTACCAAATTAAGTTAAACTTTAATTTAAATTAAAACAACCTAAAATAACACGCTATTTATTTTTTTATAATTTAATTTTCTGGCCCAAATTTTAATAAAGCTCTTCACCGATTTTGCCTACGTCGTGATAGCTATTTTATTGCATTACCTGTAACACGGGAAGGGTGAGTTGATTATGGTAATTTGAAGGTACATGAAAAGGGGATCTAAAATTTTAATTTTAGATCCCCTTTGGCTCGAGGCGTAATATTTTTAGAAGGATAAATAATTAAATTTAAAAATGTATTATTTAACACTACGTTTTTAAGTGCAGCCAACTGCACTGCAAAAAAGTACGATTTTATTTTCAAACGGTACTGTGAAATTAGACTTCCA
This sequence comes from Listronotus bonariensis, assembly GCA_014170235.1. Classification (NCBI taxonomy): domain Eukaryota; kingdom Metazoa; phylum Arthropoda; class Insecta; order Coleoptera; family Curculionidae; genus Listronotus; species Listronotus bonariensis. The sequence goes on from JACEGR010008010.1 coordinate 29,865, forward strand.
AATATTAATTATTATATTTGGAAGTCTAAGATCACAACTAACAGAGTTTTTACAACAATCCATTTTTTATGCAAACCTTGCAAAAGGTTGAATTTAACAAGGTTATTTTTTATATACGGGGAATAGGTTGCGACAAATCCTTTAACCTAGCCTGTCAACGCCTATGTTTCGGGTGTCGGACGGGTCGTTTGCGTCACTTTTTTGTCGGACGAGTTTACCACTATGTTTAACATGCAATGTTTAAACATTGTTCCAAAAATCCAGAGCGTTACCAAACCCACCTAGTTTGATACCCGAAACATGAATTTCATGTCTGTAACCCCTTACCATTTTTGACAGAATATTTAAAAATTGCATATAAAACATTGTGGTAAACTTGTCTGACAAAAAAGTGACGCGTTCTCTTAGTCCGACACCATAAACATTTGACATTGACAGGCTGAGTTAAAGTGCTATGTAATATTGCGGTATAAATATACACTTATTAAAAGAAACCCCCTAAAAAGGTCTTAAAAGGGTTCCTAAAATGATGTCCATTTCATTACCTGCCCAAGCACTATAACCATTTATTTGTTTATACTAAACCTACAACTTGTATGTCATTTTTACGTCAAAACTTAGAAAAAGTTCCTAAACTATATTATCAAAGTAAAATGCAGTTCAGAAATTTAATTCCATTTTAATCAGTAAACCACCCCTTTGCGAAACCTATTTTGTCATACGGTCTAGTGGAAAAGGATGGCTTGATTATAGCAATTACAGAGTAATTGAGAGGGGTGTAAGATTTTAATTTTCGTCTTTTAGGATGTAAAATTGTTGTCATAAAGGTCTACACTTAGGGCCAATAAAATTGTATGACTGACTAAATTAACTATTAAAATAAATTAAGTTTTTAAGGGATTGTGCGGGCTGAACAATATTGGGCGTTTTTATGGGCTACCTTAGAAGTGATTTATAAATTCCTATTTCATGTCAGCATGCTAACAGAGATAAAAAAATAAAAGAAAGTTAGCAGTACTATACTCCTCCAGTTGCAAGTAATAATGATACAGGGTGTTTCTAAAACGCCTGTACAAAATACTACCACACATTCCTTGGGCTATAATACAATGATTTTACCCAATTAACTTGGTCAAAAAGTTTTATTTTAAACCAGAGAAACTATACAGTATTGTCCATTAGGTGTGCAACAAATAAAAACTTTTATTTGCAATTTGTCAAAAAATTTTATTCTTCATGAAAGTTGGTGTTGGGCTCAAAACTGCGTTAACAGTTTATTAAAAGTAAAATGATATACAAAGTAGATCAAAACAATCAAAAACTTCTTAGGTCTAAAGTACCCTTATTTTTAAAAGTCCAAAAAAATCTTAATTAAAAACAGTTATGCCTAAATATTAAGTCATGACCCACCCTGTTTGCCGTAAAACTTTTAATAAAACTAACTACTGCTTATAGAGTTTAAGACCATCCACAAGCTTTTATAAGAAATAAAATTTTCTGACAAGTTGCAAATAAAAAGTTGCCTACTTAGTGAACCACACTGTATAGAAAAACTATCCATTATTTAACCCTAAAAAAATAAAAAGGCACTCTATACGATTAGGCTTAGTTACTTTATTTAGTGTCTAAATATAATTTCACTACGAGATATTTCAATATGGTCGACTTGTTTAAAGTTTTTTATTGTCGATTTGTAATTACATTTGCTGCTATTTTTAGAATTTGTAGTTATTCTGGGGATTTTATTAGGAGCGTGGTGTTTTTAAATACGGAAACTTGATCGTATGTAGCTTCATTTAATATTTTTGAAAAACAAAATTTGCTTAATATGTTTGATAAAAAAATTAGAATATTTTTTTATCTTTGGACAATCCACGAAGGCTGAAAGCCTAAATACTAACGTACCGTGGGTGTCTTAAGCAAGGTAAGAGGAAGTAACAAACACGGGACTTAAATACTTGAAGATTTGGGGGAAGAAAAGAACCCGCGTATAGGGATGCATACGTGCGGCACCACGAGTCTCTGTTGGGAGCTGCAAGAGGAGGGACTATACTGGATAATTCGTCGGAGCAGAAGACGTAAAAGTATCTATAAAAGAGCAATAGATCTCCCACAGCTTGACGATAGGCAAGAGAAGAAAGTCCTTAAGTAAGTAAAGGATCATTAATAAAACGAATAGCTCTTCTTTGAATGGCATCAAGAATGCTGAGGGTTATAGGGGATGCCATTCCCCAGACATAAGAACAATATTCCAGAGAGGGTCGAATTTGGGACACATACAAAGTGTATGAATTGGAAGGAGAAAAATACTTTTGGATCGGAAAAGAAATCCAAGCTTTTTTGAAGCCGCGGTGGCTATAGATACAATGTGATTATGCCAGTAAGGTTATTCTAAATGTGATGCCCACAAGGTTGAATGTGCCCCCGCTCTGCAAAACCTGGCCACTAATAAGCAAACGGTGAGTGTTTGATGATTTTTTCGGAACAAGGAACATGCTTGTGTTTTGGATGCATTAAATTAAACGAGATTTTTGGCGCCCTAATCCAATATCAAATTGAGATCCTGTGAAAGAGATATCTGCATCGCCCTGCATTTGCTTTCCAAGTCGGGTTGAGAGATTGGTTTGTGAACCTGAAAACTGGAGTTAAGGGTACTATCGTCAGCATAACTATGAATGGGATTGGTTGGGAAAGAAAGAAGGTCGTTGATGTGAAGAAGAAACAATATTGGTGCTAGGACTGAACCCTGAGGCACTCCAGCATTAATTTCGTAAAAGCTTGAAGAGTGGCCATCAACAATGACTGATATACGTCGATTAGAAAAATAACTGAAGAGCCAAAAGCAGAGTTTAGTTGGAAGACCGTAGGAGGGAAGTTTATTGAGAAGTGCGTCATGCCAGACCTGGTCAAAAGCTTTAGATATATCAAGAGCAATGATCTGGGACTCATCTAGAAACTCAAGAGACTTGTTTCAGTTGTGTGAAACTAAGGAAAGAAGATCTGCTGTAGATCTTTTGTGACGAAATCCGTATTGCCTGTCATGTAAAATTTTATGTTTTTCTAATTACCTAAGAATTTGCGAGCTAGTGGATTTTTTCATTACTTTACAAAGCATTAAGAGGAGTAAAACAGGTAGAGTATAGTTAGATGGAAGAGATTTAGATCCTTTCTTGGGAATAGGCTGGACACATGCAGCTCTCCAGCTGTCTGGAAAAATACCCGTGTCATAATAAATTCAAAAAAGCCTAGATAAAATAGTTCAGGAGCACATTTTTTTAAAACGATTGCTGGTATTCCATCTAGCCCAGACGATTTTTTGGTGTTAAGAGAAGAAAAAATAAGTCTAATGTGTTTTACCTTAAAAATAATATTGGGCATTTTATGAGGAACTGGGGGAATAGTTGGAATTGGATGATTGAGAGGTAGATGAAGGGTTGAATTGGCAGCAAATTGTTTAGCAAATAGTTTGGCCTTTCCTTTGGATGTAGAAATAATTTCATCTTCCAAAGTTAATGGTGGAAAAGAACTGGTACAGAAATTTCTACTAATGTTTTTGGCAAAGGACCAAAAGGATTTGAGCAAAAAGTACTTTGTTTTTTATACGGTTATCAAAGAAGTCTTTGGCTTCTGAGATTATTTTGGGGTAGTGGTTTCTTGCTTCAAGGCAAGCTTGTCGATTTTTTGGACTAGGATTCTGTAGAAACTTTCTGTGAGCTTGAAATTTTAAAAGTCTAGCTTTGTCACATGTTTTAGTGAACCAAGATTTGTGATTAGAGGGATGGTGGTTTTCTTGGTGTGAGATACATAGATTTCAACGTTCAATAGAATTGACTCGGTCAGTTGCTTACAGATTTCGTAAGGATCCTGGGAAGAAAAGCAGATAGTGTCCCAAGGGTACGTGGCGAAAAAGTCGCTAAGGACCTCCCAGTCGGCTGAGTTGTAGTGCCATACGGTGCGTGGTGGCATGCATTCAGTGACCTCAGGATATACACAGTAAGTAATTTACTATTTGACAAGCATTATTTTCAGAGCTACACAGGTAAAAAAATAATATGAAACAAACGGAAGCTTAAAAAACTTGATTGTATGTTTGCGGTTGTATGGGAGAGAGGTTATCGTCCTAATGTAATATAGTGTGACAAAGGGCAGGGCGGATCAAAAGGTTTGTGACTTTACATGTCAAAATTAAAAATTCTAAAAGTGGTTATTTATTTGCTTCTATTAAAGACCATTGTAGTTTCACTATAGACACCCAGAACAATGCTAAATATTTGGTCATCAGCTTGAACGCTCGCTTCGTGGAATTTATAAAGCGGATATCCATCCATTTACACACGTAAACAGTACGTATAATTTGCCGCTTCATAAATTCAGCCAAGCCAACGTCCAAACTGATGACCAAAAATTTACCATTGTTCCTGGGAGTCTATAGTGAAACTACAATTATCTTTGCTTATATTAAAGAGTGGGTCCAAAGTCCCTAAAATAAAAATAATTAAGTTTTTTTAATCTTTAATTAATTAGTCGCTTATTATTTCCTTACTTGTCGTTTGTTCTTTTTTGTTTTTATTAAAAATAGCTGACATTGTTTTAATTTAATTTAAAAAAATAAAAATAAAAATAGGAAAAAAACCCGTTTTCTGTAGATTATTTTAAAATACCTACATGCGAAAATTTTAAAAATGTGTGACAGTGACCTATCAGAGGGAGGGTAGGGGGTTTAAAAGTTCCAAAATTAGTGTGATCTAATTTATAGATGACCCCTTTAAATTTTTTAACGTTTTTGTTGGTAGGGAATCGAATAACCCTAAACAAGTGAATTTTGACACAAAAATATGTTCTTCTAAATATTAAAATTGACGTCTTTTAAGATTTTTCTTTAGGCGTACAGGGTCTTTAATTCTATTATTTATGTGGTTTTACGGAATATCCCGAAAATCGTAAGAAATATTATAACTATAATATAGGACTCTTGATATCTTTTTTTTTTTTTTGAAAAAACTAGCTTTGGTAAGTTAAACAAAGTTTATTAGTATTGCGATCTATCTCGAAGCTACAGGGTAATTTTCAGATTTTGTCATTTTTTTAACTTGTTTATAAGAGTTACGAAAAAAAACTTAGATGAGTTAATTGTGTGGATTTGTTGTAAAATATTGTATTGTAATAAGTTTCTTTTTCATATTGGGCGGTTTTTGATCGCAATGGCCTAGAACTGTTTTTACTAAAGTGTTTTTTTACTTTTCTAAAAAAAGAGATAGTAAGCCCTTTATTAAAATTGTATTATTTCTAACGGTTTTCCAGATACCCCGTAAAAATATCAAAAATAAAACACCCTGTACAAATAACACAATTAGAGAAAGGTTGCACTAGTGATACCTAATAAAGAACTAAAATAACTTTGTGTCTATATGAAATTAAACACTTTTTTGTGTTTCGGAAAGTTTATTTATTTAACTTTAAATCCCTTTTACAAAATAAAATAATATGTACCATATAACATATTTATAAAGATTTTTCAAAAAAGTACCTTCAGTACGACTAAGGCAGCTGGAATTCTTACTCGTATCTGCCATGTCTTAAGTCGTAATTAAATAATATGTCAGTCATGGCATCATAATCTATACAATAATATTGATGCCATAAGACCAATAAGCTCTTAAATATCATTATAGATGATATAAATTCACATTTTTGACACATAGGAAAGTTGTAGTTAGACCCCTTTCTATACTTGTGATAGTTCCAGCTGGATATTTTTTCTTTTTGAGCAAAAATTTTGACAGGTTTTTAAACTGTAAAAAGAAGTTTTATCTACGTTGTATATTTGGTATGTAGTAAACTTGTGATTATTCAGCATTTTTTTATACTTATTACGGTAATTACTGGTACTATTAGGGAACTGTCAACAGGTACAACTTGAGCAATAAGACTTTCAAAATTTCAAATTAAAGTTACTGACATATTCAAAATAATTTATACCGTGTGGTTGTGCATAAATAAATGCTAGCATACTACAAAAGTAAATAAAAATATAGAAATGTATTTACATCATACTTCTCCCCAAAATAGCCTAGGTTTAAACTAAAAATATTAATAAAAGTGGAAATAAATACGTATATTTTGTTAGTTTACTTGCACGACTTAATTGTTTCGAATTATTATACTAAATGTGAGTATTTATAAAAAATAAAAGAAATATAACTATGGTACGACTTGAGAGCTAGTACGACAAAAGCAACCTTACCCTATATAGGGTGGTTAATTTTATTTGAAACTTACTGTTTATGACAAATAATGTTTAATTTTTTTGCTGCATTCCTTTTCCATGCACTACAAGGTTGGATTCTGCACAATATTGTCCGACCAGAGTAGCTTTCCAGTGACGAAAATTTTTGTGCGTCATGCTCAAGGGCTTGAAGCTATTGATCTGCTATAAAAAGTTAGTCACTGGAACGCATCCTTAGACAAGGAAAAAGAGATAATTTTAAAAAATTTAAAATTTTGTATTTTTTTTTAACCATTCTTGGCTTTATAATAATAATCTCTTTTTAATATCTAATTCCATACACAAATAATTTTAAAAAATCCATCCTTTATCATAAAAACACGTTTAAAGCACAAAAACCAAAAGAGGGGCCGGTACATGAGGGGCAAGGGGAATGAAAAACGGAGTAGTTCAGGTGCATAACACTTTCCCTCACTGGAAATGCTCCTGAGCTACTCGGGAGCGCTCTATATGCGTCACTGGAAAGCCACTCAGAGTTTTCTTAATTAAATAAATTTTGTAATACACTCTTGGGAAAAAAACCGCGCAAACAAAATTTTGTAAAAATTATATTTAAATGCCATTTGCATGGTTTTTTACCCAATTTAAATTATCTTTTAGTCTTGTGGTAGCTCCTTTTACCAAGATTATTATATGGAGATTGCAAAAAGTTTAATAAAAATAGGTGTTATACAGGGAAAAGCCAAGTGTTGCATTTTGATTTAAATTTTCTAACATGGAATGTAACAATATGTTATTTTAGCATTTATTTATTTTTTTAATTTCAATCAAGAGTGCCGTAATTGGGCTATACCGGTAAATTTTGAGTAGCGAAGCCATTAAAAAATAGATTTGATCGTTACTAAACGACCGCCGGCGGTTTTGCTCAATCATAAGAAAAAACCTTCCTTTGGCGGTTTTATCTATTTACATATATAAAACCGCCAAAAATGGTAATTACTTTGTTATTACTGGCGGTTTTTACTAATTTTATCGGTAGATGCCGCCGTCCGCCGGATAATAGTTAAAGTTAACCAAACTATATTATTATGTATTGTTTAATATTATTTTTATTATTGATCAACAAACAAAAATAAAACTGGATACGTTTAACATCTTTAAAGACTTTGTCAGAGCTCTTTATTAGTTAAAAAATATGTATGTACATCTTTTAGAAAAACAGAAGTCAGGAGTATTTTAGCAGCAAGAAAAAACTAACCAATGCATAGAACTAAAACTAATGTATTACCAATTAAAGTATGCATGTATTAAGAGTGAAACAAACTTACAAATTCTCAGGAAAAGAAAAAAAAGTTACAAGATAAATAATTCATAAACACGGCCTATTTTTTAAATCATATTAGCAAAGTTTTTTATAGGTAAAGTTTATCGCTTTTTTATAGGTACTTCCATGGCTTCTGCTCTAAAGAATTGTCCAGTATAGTTCCCCCACTCACGGTTCTCAACAGAGAAACTCGTGGTTCCGCGCGTATGCATCCCTATACGGTCCAACTGGACAGGCCCCAAACTTCTCACTTTATTCGTTCTTTTAACCGTAGAGTTTCTAGATTGTGGAACCTGCTGCCCGCTGAGGTCTTTTGTTCCCCCAAATATTCAAGAATTTAAGTCCCGTGTCAACAAACTCCCTCTTACTTCGCTTAAGACACCCGCGGTGCATTAGTATTTAGGCTTTAAGCCTTAGTGGTTTGTCCAAAGATAAAAAAAATATTAGCAAAGTTTAAAAACTGTATTTCAAGTTGTCCCATAGCTATAGGATTACGAGTGTTGACTCGTAATGCACAGGTTCGGAGTTTGATTTCAAATAGGATAGGTTTTTTTCTATATTTTTAAGACATATAAAATTTTCAACCTTTTTAGAATTTGAAGATATCTATTTGCTGACTTTAATGCTGGCGATGACGTCTTGATAAGTTATTTCTTCCCTTTACTGCATGACAATATTTTTTTAGTGTTTTTTGGTGTTATAAATTATTAGATCTATGTGACGATATAGTTGAGTAATGTGTCTTTTTTATTATAGGCCCTTGATAAACTGGCAATCCCGCCACAAAACGTTATGATAAATGCAATAGTGGTTTTATTTACGGTCCCCATCCCGCTATACTACTCCAATTTGTTTTTCCAGAGGGTGCTATTAACAAAACTACAATAATAATAAACAATAAAACCACAAGAAAACTAAACATTTACGGCACAGGAAAATTAATAATTATTAAGTTAGATTCACTTTAACTATTTTTCGGTGGTTTTTAATAGCTTTTATACGCAAAACCGCCGGACGGCGGCTTCTATTGATAAAATAAGTAAAAACCGCCAGTTATATCAAACCAAATATAGTTTGTATATTCGGCGGTTCTCATATACGTAGATATAAAAAACCGCCGGACAACGGTTTTCTTCTTATAATTGAGCAAAACCGCCTACGGTTGTTTAGCCAGTGTCTTTCTTTTTAGGACTGCTACAGACAGGGTAAAAGTTTTTTGTTATCTTAAAAGGTTAAAAGCTATAGGAGGAACCACCTGTGAGAAACACCAGGTATAATTACCATACCAAAAACTTAAATATATATATTTTTTTGTTTATAAAAATAAAAAAGTGTGCTACAAATAGGTTTAAAATTTTGTCAAGCAGATAATTAGCAAATTTAGGCACAAAAAGCAATAGTCCAAGAGCTCGTGAGTGGCAGACTTTCATCATTTTGTAAAAAAAGCTAATAGTGTGTTAGCACATGCTCCCAAGATGGGTAAAAGCGATGGAAGACTAAAAAGTTTGACTTATATTGGCTTTGGCAGGTACCAGTTACCAAATGTTGGTTAATTAAAATAACTTAACTGTTATTACTTTGTAAAAGCTGAATTTTATGTCGAGTTACTAGGGTACCTATAAAATGATTTTTTTTTAGTCGCCAGACAGTTTTGACAGTTCTACCCCCTTATTAAAAAATCATTTTGGGGTGGCCCAATGGTTCAAGGAATTCCAATATTTCTGTCTGTTTATCTCCAATATTTATGTTTTCAAATAGGCATTTCCTAAAAATATTTAGATGTAGACAGAGACAGAAAATAGAAATATTCAACTTCTTTTATTATGGGGCCACACAAAAATGTTTGTCTGGCAAAACGTAAAAACTATCAAAACTGTCTGCCGACTGGGAAAATATATTCTGATAGGTATCCAAGTAACACATATAAAGTTTATCGTTTTAAAAAAGTGACAAAAGTTACGTTTCAATTAATTAACCCTTGGTACCTGGTATCTACGAAAGCCACTATGAGTCAAACTTCATATTTTCTTGTCGCTTTTACCTATGTGGGGAACATGCACTGACAAACTTTTAGCTTTTTACAAAATGACCAAGGTCTGCTGCTTACGGGCTCTTACTTTATAAAGCTAAAACTCATTAAATTTTCTTTGTGGTTATAAAGACAAATCATAACACCGCTACAAATTAATAACACAAGCTATCAGAGTAACTTATTTGAAATGAGTTTATTGGATACGAGTTTAATACCTGCGGGATATACATTAATCCTGTGCAGATCATCGGGCGGTTTAATTGCATGTCGGAACCGATATCCATAAAAACTGATTGAAAAATGGCTGAGCACTTTTGTTGGTAAGATGAATTCGTAACTGTCAGCTTTATGATAAAAGTAATTTTTAAAGCGGAAATTTAAAACATTTTCGTTTCAGGCCTGTTATGAAATTTATACTTAGGGTAAACTTTAATTTAAATACAAGCAAAACCATAGCTTTTTTGTATACTTTATAAAAACGGCTTAATTTCGATAATTTTACACTTTTGAAGAAATGACAAGTCCTATTAATTAAATCGTTTATTTCAGAAACAAGCTAAACCACATTCTTGGAAAAATGAGATTTACACCAATTTTCAATTTTATTATTTAAACTAACGTTTTTATGTAAACATCGGTTTTTTATCATGCGCCTGCAAGTGTTTATTTTTGTGAGAAAAATTGTGTTTAATGCAGAAACCAGCCAAGGGACAGTCCAAAATGGGTTTCTAAAGAAAATTTTATGATCGTTCTTTGATGACCCTGTAGGTTTACTTTACTAAACTCGTCTTGTTGTAATAAGCATGTCAGAATAGTCCTCTAGGTTTGTGAAACGGATCATTTTACTGACCAGAGATACACTCTTGCTTGCACTCTTAAGGTACGTTTACATCTGACATTTATTGCATGATATTTATGTTAGATAGAAATTCTGGCTAATGTAAACAATCAAAAATTCATGTCCAATAAACATTTTTGACCGTTTACATTAGCCAGAATTTCTGTCTGACATAAATATCATGCAATTAATGTCAGACGTACCTTTAGAGAAAAGCATCTTATTCAAAAACATCCTGTATAGCTGGGACCTGGGCACACAGAAAATTATTTTTTTAGAATTTAGATATCTTAAAAACGGTTTCTAAAATCAACTTTTACCAAGAATACCCTTTTATGAAAAATAAAATGAAGAATATATTTTTTTTAATTGCAGAGTGGCGCACAACACTAATTTTTTTGTAATTTGTGCAAGATAATTCAAGTTCCGCTATTCAGGTTTACAATTGGTCAAACCGAATGTGCTAAAATTTTTAAATTGGGTTTTGCAATTGTTTTTTTTAATAGGCATTTTCAGTTAAAATTAATTTGTCTTATATAAAAATTTTATTTATTTGCTTACTTATTTATTCTTTTTAAATTTTGCATGCATACATTATCTAAACAACAACAACATAAAATATGTCAGTGACACCATTTTAATTTTAAAAGTATCAAATAATTTCGGGTAAACTGAAAGTGCTGCTATGAACGAACAGGTCAAAAATGTAAAAGCGGCTAATATTAATTTTTGCAATATAATTTAAAATTGTTTTTAAAAGGCCTGTGTTTTTTTGTAACAAATAATTTAATAATATATATTTTTAATAATTTCTTAGTATTTTGCTAGCATATTTGTTTTAGAGTATTAATTAATTATTTGCACGCAAAACCTAATACAACCAAACTAATTCGCGGTCCTTTTAAAGATGAAAATATTATACATAAAATATCGATAGCTCTAACTTACCTTAGCCGTTGGACATGGTGGGCTATCACAATCATGAAATAAACACTTTTTTTTATTATTATATAATTAAACCGCTTTTAAAAAAACTCACTGAAAAGTTAAAAATAGTAAAAAATATTTAAAAAAATCGGTAAATAATATATGGTATTAAAGTATAAAAGTTTTTGCTTATTTAGTTATTAACATTTAGTAGCTTAGGGCAAATGTTAATGCCTGACTTTTTATTTTTTTCTATTATTTTAACTTTTAAGTTAGTTTTTGTATGAAATAAAATGTTTAATTTCCAGTATCTCAAAAACGGTTGCTTATAGCAATATTTATCAAGTATACCCTAATTGTGCCCGAAAATATGGAAGAATAATCTGTCTTTTAAAATTAAAATCAAGGAAAAAAAATTATAACAATTTGGAGCAAATAATTGCAGGTGGCTGTCCCTACATTTAACGACAAAAACCTTAGCTTATTTAAATTTTTTACTCTAAAAACCCTTTTATACTGAATTTTGTAAATATGTTTTTAAAGTAAATAAGACATTTTTAAATGACTTAAATAAAATAAAAACTTGAAACACACCTTATCTTGCGAACGATCAAGTTTTTTGATTATAGTAAAATGCGTTAGATCATTTTATTTCGGTCCATGGAATTTGTGGCAGCATTTTGTACAGACCTTTAAGATAGTTGAAGGGTTTTTAAACGTATATCTAATAAAAAAATTGTGGTGCAGA
>JACEGR010008011.1:0-41942 GCA_014170235.1 Listronotus bonariensis
GGAGGGCCAGCGTCCCCGACCGTTACGAAAACATGTGCATACCACAAAACTTTGAAAACATCAGGCTATAGGAATTATCGCTTACAGCGCTTATAGCTTTAGAAAAAAGATTCCGTCAATTAAGCGTAAATCTTTAATCGATTCTTAAAGGTAAAAACGCACATAACCGCCAAAGCGGGAAACCAGAACAGGCCTCTAGTATAAAAGTTGTGTACAAAATGCTTTATCAAATTTCTTTCGCCAAAATACGTCGATCTAATGCAATTTAGCTTAGTTAAAAATTCTTTGCGAAAAACAGGGTGTCAAATTAAAAAATAAAATATAATCTTTGAAAACCTATATCCTCTTAAAGATCAACTTTTCGACTAAGATAAATTGCATTAGATCGTTGTATTTTAAACCAAAGATTTTGTCGTAGCATTTTATACAGACCTTTTAAAGACTGCCAGGTGGCCTAGGTAAAGCCACGGCTGAAAAATAACCGGCTAGGACACTCTCACTTCGGGAAAGACTCGTAAATTCTCGGGATATGGGTGAGAATCTATCAAACCAGGGCAGTGCAGTACGTTACCCTGGCCTGATTTTAGTTTCGTACTGTCGTTTCAAGGTGAAGTACAGAGTCGTCCCAGTTAAGATTTAATTATATTTTACTTTGTCGTGTTTGTGTGTGTGTGTGTGTGTTTGTACTTTTGTACGGTATTTATAATGGAAATACCTAAACGTGGTAATGTATGCGCTGCAGCGAATTGCAAAAACAATTATTATAATTCTAAAAAGAGTTTGTTTAGATTTCCTTCAGATCCTAGAAGGTAAGTAAAGTAATTTTAGTAACTGTAGACATGTAGGGCTTACTTGTTTAATGTATCTTATGTAGTACTCTACTTTGGTCACTATAAACTGATAATGAATAGCTAGTAAGTAACTCTGGTTACTGCAGTTTTAAACGAATAAAATACATTTTTTGTTGTGGTGACTAGGGTTACATGACTTTTTAAAGCACTGAAATACATTTGTTGTTCAGGTGTTTTTCTCAATTTATAGTAACACAGTATAGGTAGTTATAATAATTATTATTCTATTTGTGTAACCAAGCGGCCACCGATTGTTTTTTTGTCAAGAAGCTTGTTCCTCTGTATGATTGCTTTTAATGTGTAATGTAAACTGTAACCGATAATATTAGGGTATTTTTGTGTATCTTAATACATTTCCAAACTTTTCTTTTAAGAAATACCACGACGGGCGCAAGAAGCTTAAATAGTTTCCTTTACATTTTCCTTGTAGGCTATTAATTATATACTTTAAAAAGGAACTGCAGCATTAAAGGGGTTTTATTGTTTCATATGGTCAATGGGCCCCCAAAAACCGCGAAGTGCGTTTTTAAGAACGGGGTGAAAACAGCCCGTTTTCACTTTTTGAGGTTAGCCAAACACTTTGCACTTTTTTCAGGTAGTAGTCGAGAAAAAGTTGTAGGAATTTACATTTTCCATCCAATGACGCTTTTTGAATTGAAAAAAAACTATTTTTGACAAAATATAATCAAAAACGAAGCAAAAAAAAACACGAAAAACGCCTTTTCTATTTTTATTTTTCGTATTTTGCTCTCCAACTTTTTCGTTGGGGTTTAGGTATAGGCATTGCTACAGAGAAAAAAATATTATCCCATTTTCGGCAATTTTACCCATTTTTTCGCAAACAATGTTCTGTAACTGTTTTCTATGCAATTTTAGGTAGAGACAAGGGTATATTCAGTTGAAAGAGAAAACAATTACCTCTAAAACGGTTTATTGTAAGACATTCTAAGACCATTTATAAGTAAGATAAGGTTCTTCACATTTGCTACTTTAAAAAATTTTTCCTTATATCTTTTTAATTTCTTGTTATAACGTTTTTGTGCATTTAGCTATATATGATTTTAAATAAAAAAAAGCCTATTGTTACCTTTAAAATGGTGTATTGTAAAAAATACTGAGGTTAATTTTAAGTAAAACGTGTTTAGTCAAATTATTAAACTGCAACGATTTTTGATAATTTTTAAGCATTTTTTTAATTTACATTTTTTCTACGACTGTATAATATAGTGTACATGTAGGGGAGCCCAAGATGTTAAATTTGCAGTTACTCGTCATAGACACCTAGTGGGTTGCAAGCTATAGTAAAAATAAGGATACTTTGAATTTCAACTTTGATGATAAATATCTTGAGAACGAAACGTTTCCAAAAAAATCTTTGAGATTCGTGATCAGCGCCCCAAAAACCTCCGTATACCAAATTTCATCAAAATCGGAGTTGCCGCAACTTTCTAGACAATTACCATATTTTAATATTTTAAATATATTTGCGACACATTAAGACTTATTTACTACAATTTTGTTACATTCTTTTTAAAATTAGTGAATCCGGTACTGTCTAGAAAAAATAAAAAACATAAAAATATTTTTAGTCCCATACTGTGTTCTCACCCAAACATCCATCATAATTGTCAAACCGTATCGTTCGGGAAATCAAAGGCGCCGCCGGAGAGAGTCACAGCTGGTTGTAGTTAAGCTGTGGTAAAGCGTAAAGGGATGCTATGGAAAAAAATAATCTTTAAAACTGTTGGTTGGTGGTATCGATATTTACTAGGTTTACCTTTTTGTGCAAAAATATTATAGATTTTTTTACTAGTTCCATAATATACCAAGACAAAAAAAGTTATAACATTTTAAACATAAACAAAGTATTACAAGTGGCACCCCTTACATTTTGCAACAAAATCGTAAACTGGAATTGTGCACAAAAAAAATAATATTAAAAAATAACTAAAATAAAATAAAAAGTTAACCACCAACTTGTTGACTTAGGTATATTACAATATTGTTGTGTTTTGGCCCAAGGAGTGTGTGGTAGCATTTTGTACAGATCTCTTAGAGACACCCTGTATATTAGTGTTTTTCAAAAAATATACTTTATAAACAGGGGCTTAGGTCCCATGCCCAAAAAGACCAAAGGCTAGTTGCGGCACTGGCGTGATGGACAAAAAGCTACCGTTTATTCGCCATTTCAATTTCTTAAATGATTCCTTGGGAGTTTTTTTGTTATCGCTTACACCGTACTGATGGGAACACAATATTTGAACCCGGTCTGCGGCTGGAGATCTTAATTAGCTCTGAAGGAAAAACCTTTCGCTAGTGTGAATATCTGCATCGCCAGGTCGCATAGTATTCGACAGATGTAACCTTACAGTAAAAGGGAATAACAAGCAGTACGGAGTTTTTCTCTATTTTTTTTGTTGAACTAAAAATAATAGTCTTAACTTTTGTGCAATGTGGTGTTTACTGCAAGCTGTGATGTATAGTACAAAAAAGCAATGGTAAAGAAAGCATTGAATTGTAATAATCGTTATAATAATGCATTTTGTAATTTACAATTGCTAGTGGTACAAGTTTCGCATAACATTTAGGAATGCCAATTGCAAAGGGTTTTTTAAATAACTTTATTTTTATTTGCTACTATGTGCAGCGGGCGGGTCTATTTCACTACAAAACATTGTAGAATTTCGTGCAGTTGTATTACTTTTTTCCACAAATTTTTGTATGTGTAGTAAAGCAACCTTAAAATAAAACAATGGCAAAAGAACTTGCAACACAAGTGTGTAATCTGTCAATCAATACCATCTATTATTTACAAACAACCTCCGGAAAAGCTTAAACTGGTATATTTTTAAGTAAACAAACAACAGTTTTAAATACTATAATCTGCCGTTTAACAGGTTTGTTTGTATTTAAGGGAACTCCACATTAATTGTCTGTCAACGACACAGGTAGTACTAAATATCAAGGATGGCTGATGATCCCAAATAACTGTAGAAACAAGCTGGTCGACTAGACGGTCGTTCGTGACGTAGAAAGCAGACGATTCGAGTGCATGGACGCGTATTTACAATATGATATGGCGAGTTCTTTTTAAGCTATCCTTAAATTACTTTTTTGTGTAAAAAAATATAACACTGCCCACTACATATGAATCTTCTAGCATGCCCACGAGCATAAGTAATTTTCTTAGTCAACACTGAGTTGATTATCAGCTGACAAAAGTAGTAACTTTCGGCGTACTGCTACCAGTTCAGCGTCCTTATTCCTGATACTTACCTCGCGTTGTCTAAGGGAAGGTGCAAATTAGGACGCGTGTAACTCGTGCGACGTGACACAACACATTGCGTACTTTTGTTACTTAATAAAATTAAATTATAGAGCGCAAATTGACTAGCGACACAGAGCGGCGCGAGTCGGGTTACTCGAATACGCATTGCTTTTGTGGTAGTGACACAGTTTCTTGGATTTAAAAAATATATATAGTTTTATTGTTTTGTTAATAATCAAATTTATAAGATTCTGACTTGCTTTGGGTGTATTGGCCCCTGTGCATCCACGTACTCTCCGCCACTTTCTTATACTTACAGTTTAAGAACTTAAGTTTTATAATAACCATTGTTATGTTTAAGTATCAGACATTTTTCGAGGAGGTTAGTGACTACCCTGTCGGTTACTTACGTCCCAGGTACAGGTGGTCCGGCCGGGGGTGGCCCGGGTGAGGGAACTATTAATTAATTTAAATTTAATGCGAATGCGAAATTAAATAAAACCCATGTGTAAAGACTTTAAAATCAGTGTCAGTCTTATTGCATTTTAATAGTTCTGTTATTATTACAGAGTAAAAGTGGGGGATCATGGTTAGTTCTGGTTAGTTAAATCTTTTTTTTTAATTCCTGAATTAAACTTAAGACTAATAAAAACTTTATAAATCTAGTTAAGAATTTTACTCCCACCTTTAGGGTACCAAACAAGAATAAATAATTATTAATTTTTGTCGAGTTGACCAAACTAGAAAAAAAGGGGCAGGTCAGGTATAATTTTATTAGGTCCCCAAACAAGAAAAACCCAAACCAGCATAAACCGGATCTCCTTCCAAATAATTGGTGCCTGCCTATACAAAAATCGGCGGGACGCAAATGGGTCATACGCCTTTTGGCCGCAGGACGCAATTTAAGTGGGCTACACGTGCTAAGAGTTTCTAGGGATGATATGCAAGTGACGTGCAGCCAGTGACGACACACGCGTATGTGGATCATCAGGCGGCGCGTGTGGCCCGTTCGTGTCTTTTTCCTGGTCGCGTCACCTATAAAATGCGCTATGCTCGCCTTGCCTAAAGTTGTGTTTATGTTTTTACCCTTTCCAGTATTTCCTATTAAAATTAAGTAACATCGCATTGCATTCAGTACTTACATCTGTAACGTTTTGAACCCCTACGAGGCTCTATGATATTTGTTTGTAAGGTAGTTATTTGTGTTTTTTGTCTTATTTTATATTGTTAGACAATAATGCCTAATATATTTCTAAAATATTATGCGGTATTTTTGAATATGCCTGTTTTAAGCCAAGACACAAACCAGAAGTCTGATAATTTCTGTAAATAATATTCCCCAAATAAGATCTGGATGCCCATTTTTAACAGCTAATTAACCGCGCTGCTACGTTATGCTCCCAAATATGAGTCGTCAATATTTAAACCAATTTTTACTATTTTTTTCCAAAATATCAGATTTTGTTTTCTGTCCTACTGTCGTTAAAAGTGGATAAAGTGTGTTTTAACCTAAAAAAATCTTATATGTTAGCTTTCACAGTAAATATACAGAGCGTTTCAATCAAAAATGAAGTAAGGTCCTAAAACCCTCTTACCTAACCCTTATTTCGAAAACGACAAGTTTATTTATTAATCATGATAAAGAATCCTTTGTAAAAAAATATTTTTGTATGTTTTTACGTAAAAAAAGGTAATGTTAAAATTATTTCTTAAAGCAAGCACTTTACACCATATCACTAACAATTTGAAAATACAAGTGTCGAAAATGGGACACTATGTGTTCTAGTGTTAAAAATGGGACACTCTGTGCTGTATTTACAATAGTACTTTTTCATCTTCTGCTTTGTTAAAATCTCGTGTAACCTTTATTTCATTTATTAAAAACTATCTGTACTTATACACAACAAAAAGAATAGTTCATTACAAACCGAGGTGGAAAGTGTTTTATTACTGTCGTGAAAAAAAGGTGTCTATAAGAGGCGCGTATAGCGCCGAGATGGACCATTTCTCGAAGCAGTTATGAAACTTTTTTCCGAGGTTTGTACACTATTTTATTCACAACCACGTTATTTTCAATAATTTCTCTTTGTGTTTTCTTTAGTAAAAACGTATCAACCTAACAAAATGATTTTTAATTTGTCAAAAAATAACGCCATCAGAAACTTCTCGCGTTTGGCGCTGTAATGTCAAGTATTTGAATCTTTGCGACGTTTGCTAAGGTTACTTTTACTTTATTTTACTTTCAGCCCACGGAAGGAAAGTAAACTTTTCTCCCATGCCACGGGCCAAAAGAAAAGTCATAAAAGTGACACTTTTAAACTTTAAAAAAATCGAAAATGTCAACATAAATACGTGGTTGTAAATAAAATTAAATATTACAGTACTACAGCTTTACCCAGGTAATGGTAATACGCGAACCGATTTATGGCTTAGAAAGGAAGATTGCGGTCTAAAAGTTGTAAAATTGATCTTCAATAAAGCATAATGATGGTCAAGTTCATTAAAAACTGCTTCTTCAATCTTGATTATGACTACGTATAACTCGTATAAGAACACTTGCTTTATATATAGAATCATGAAATTGTTTCTTAAGGTTAATGGAGCAATGAAACGTCACATAGCCATAAAATTTATTTTTTGCTACTAAAAGTTTCACTTTTTGGTTCGGTGACAATGATTTGGTTTAATTTGGTTTATTGTTAAATAATTTTATTGTTAAATTTTTTTTTCTAAGTTTCAGGATCATCCAATTTGCACGTTACTTTTAAGTTATTATACAATTATTATTTAACTGGGCGATTTAAAATTTTGTATTCTTTTTTATAAGTTTCTACAGAATGCAAGAAAAAAAACAAATAAAATTATGTCCGAAAATGCTTCGTTCGCCAACATAGAGTATTAGAGTTTAAAAAACAAAAATGATTTTTTTGTTATAACTTTTTACCACTATAAATATTTTTACAAAATTTGGTACACTAATTTTACCATTACATTACATTTTTCGCTGTAAAAGTAACAAAAATATACCAGTGGTGTTCGAAGAAGATTTGTATTTATATTTTTTTAAGAAAAATATTACGCAACTGCTTTTTCTTTACATTATTATTATTTTTTTAACTCATTTAGTTTGGAGTTCTGGTTAGTATTTCTAAGTTAGGTTTTTAATTGTGTAACCAGAACTTTAACAGACTCTATCTCGGAAATGAAGCATTTTTGAACATAATTTTATTTAAACAAAAATCTTATTTTCCTGCATTTTAAACACTGTTAAAAAAAATACCAACTTAAAAATCAACAAGTATATAGGAAAATTAAATATAAATTAAAAAATATAAAAATTTAACAAATTATATGTAAAACGCTATAGCATAATTAGTCAAATTTTTATTTAGGTTTACCAGTTAAAACTATTAAAATACGGTAATAAAATTAGAATAATTAATTCTGTTTAAAAAATAAATAAATAGAAAATATGAAAAAAAAGTGAAAACTTTTGCAAATAAAATGAACAGAAGAAGTTTTAATTTTTTCTTTTTTTTCTTTTGAAACTAAACTACCAAAAAGGATTATATTGGAACAATACCAAGATATATCTATACACATTCAGCTAAGTAAAAAGGTATACAGACTAGTAAAGCAACAACAAAACAGTGTTAATTTACTAAAATAGATTTGTTAATAATAATTAAGTAGGGTATAATGCTCTGCTAATATACAGAAAGCCATACTGTAGTAATATTATACATTTAACACATTATTTCATATATTGTAAATTTAAGTTGTCATGAGAATATTATTTTCGCATTTTTCTATACATTTCGACGCACTGTGCAGTGGGCCATCTTGTTTACTCACATGCCAGGATGATTTATTGGATCTCTATCTGTTAATATTTTACACTATTCTACACGCGTTGAATCGTCTTTTTTCCACGCATTACCTGTGAATCTTTTGATTATCTGATATATTCCGCTCGTACTTCTTTTAGTTTATGTCACTAAATTTAAATTTCAGTAGTTTCAAAATACATTTTCTACCAATTGGCAGGTGATTTGTCAAGATGTCCATTTAAATTAAAAATTAAATTTTAACAATCTATTTACCTAACTTAAATAATTTTAGAAATATTTACGCAAAACATTATTTCACGGCCCTATGTTTAGCGTACCTAGAACTAGACGATATTTTTCAAAACATGTATATAAAAACTTTTTTTATTGTTTTTTTAAATTGCAACGGAGATCTATACTAATTTGGGGACACTTTGTATATGTTCGTGAATTTCGGTCTTATTTTTATTCTTATTTTAAAATTTTATAAATAAAAACCTTAACTGGTGACATCTAAATTTCTGTTTGGCAGACTCAAAGTTTCCTATATGGTAATTTACATATTATAAATATTTTTTATTTTAGCATATTAAAACAAAAGTTTATTTCTTTTCTGAAAATATAAATTTAAACAACATATTGTTTGGCTTGTCTTCGGAATAAGGACAATAAATATTTTTTTTAAGAAACTTAAACTTTTTATATATTACAAAGGGCTATTCTGCTTTTGCAATACTATAATTAAATTAAAAGATTATTTTAAAAGAAATAAATTAATAATAAATTATTTAATTCAAAATAACTATTTTTATTTGGGTAATATAAAAACATGGGCTCCCTGTCGAAATTATTTTAAAATAATCTAATCATAAAATAAGTTAAAAAAATTAATTGTTCGTCAGTCATTTTTAGTAATACTATATCCATTTCACCAGTTAAGGGTGAAGAAAACTTATAGTACAAATTTACAAAATAAAATAATACAATAGAAAATAATTGAACATTAAATTTTAATTATTTCTCTTCATTATTCTTATAGATATACTTAGGTTTTTTAATTAATTTCATTCGCATGTAAATATACATATAAACAAATATCTATTTAGGGATTATTATGTTTTATAATAACTATTCCATTGTTTTAAATCATTTCTATATCTTCATATTTTACATATGGCACTGATTTAATTTAAATTTTTTATTTACGCTGAAAAATAGGTTAATTTTTTATTAATATAACCGATTTATATTCTTCCAAGAACAGTTTTTAATTTATTTTAAACATATCAGATATCTGGGAAACTTTTGCTGTTTTCGGTATTATTATTATTAATATTCATACAATATTTAATTTTAATGATATGTGTGATTATCTAATAAAGTAAAAATCAAAAATGTAATTTTTCGCTGTAATGCCATTTTTGAGCTAAAACGCAAACAAATTGAGAGACCGACAAAATGGTCAGTAACATATAGGTCTCTATTAAAAACGGCGTTAATAAGTCAACGTTTTTAGTAAATAAATAATAGTTTAAAAACTAAAAACACGCTTTATATGCAACCGAACTAAAAATTAGAAAATAATTTTTCATTGCAAGAGTTTGTCACTTCAGAGTAAAAAGCGTGGGGTGCATTTTACTATTTTTCCATAACTTTTCCCTCATAGATATTTGCAAATAGAATAATTATAACATTTAATATATTAAGCACCCCACGCTTTTATTCTGAAGTGACAAACTCTTTGTAATGAAAAATTATTTTCCAATTTTTAGTTCGGTTGCATATAAAAGCGTGTTTTTTTAGTTGTTTTAAACTATTATTTATTTTTCATTTTTTAGTTCGATATATCAATTAGTTTTTTAAAAATAAATGCTCCAGTTTATTCATTAAAAAATTCCTTCGCCATTTTGTCAAGAAACACAGAGGATCTGTAAAGAAATTTATTTATCCTGGCGGTTCTAATCAGGATAACGGGATACTGTTTTTAAATTATTGCATTGTCATCGGTCCTTGATACGTGTGCAAAGTTTCAAAGAAATTGAATCGCTGGAAGTTGGTAAAAATTAGGCTCAAAAATTCCGTTACATAGATAGATAGATAGATAGATAGATAGATAGATAGAAAGATAGATAGATAGATAGATAGATAGTTACAACCCAAGCTAATAAAAGCGTGTTAAAATACTATAGCTTCTTAAGACCCTACCAATGAGCAAAGATGTCCGATAGGTTAGATAACGCCGCTCACCTAGGGTGGACAAGGCCTCCCACCAATTTACATTTTTTTACCATATATTATTATATACATATACTTAAATATTTAAAATAGGTTAAAACATGTAATATTTTTATCATACTTTTTATAAAAATATAAAAAAATGTTTTTATTGCCAACAAAATTTTAAATTTCTACACAGCTAAATGGCAAATGTATTTGGTTTGGTGTCAATTTTCCCTGGGCGGTCTTACCCGATAACGTTAACCCCATTGTTTTCTTTAAAACTGAAATGTTCTTACAAAACGTATTTTATTAATAATGCATAATCACAATAATACAATTAATCACCCACATTTTAATATATTAATGATGCAAATTAATATTTATGTATCTTGGTAAGGTTTGAATTTTCACAGAAGAAGAAATAAATCAACCTGCAATAAAAACGTTTTTTAACGACTAAAGAATAAAAAGTGGTTTCACGAATCGCACATCAGTTAAGTTAGCATATTAGCTTTATTGTTTGTATTGAATGATAAATATCGGATCGATTAGGGGTTGCGTTAAGAAAATTATGACGGTGGACAGCGTTACCCGCTGGGCGGGCTTTCCGGACCTCCCTAAATATGTAGATTTTCTTAAGGAAAAACCGGACTAGATGCCATTTTAACACATATTTAGTTGCGGATATAGTATCAGTAAAAATTTTTGTCTTAAACTCTGTAACGCTTTAACAGTGTTCCATATTATTACAATAGTATTCTTCCAAAAAATATCAATAATATTTTCTTAATTATTTTGAATTAAAATAAACTACTACTGAAAATTTATATTTAAAGTACGTAAGGAAACAAACAAACTTGTTAATTTTTTACTTGCTTAGTGGTAAAGACAAAATAAGACATGTGACAATTATATCGATGATACTGCTGCTTGTTTAAATAAAACTATTTCAAGTTTAGAGGTTAAACTTTAGGCTGACTTCTGAACAAAAAAAACGGACAAAAAGAATTTTGATCAAAGTTATCCTAAATAAGGTTTTGGTATTTTCACCCATTTCAAAAAATCTGTCTCGCTTCGTCAGGGAGATTGACCTTCAAAGTTAAAAGAAAAAAAATTTTAATGTAACTTTTGAACTCCCGTACGAAGCGAGATAAAACTATTTTTTATATGAAGTACTAATCTTATTTTGGCTCAATCTATCCACCTATCATTTTTGACCCCACCTTTCCGGACACCCTGTATAATTCCTTTACTAGTTTTTAATTAATCAGCACGGACTGCCACTTCTTTGCTCCGTCCTGCTATCTGCACACATCTTTCCCTTTCCTTAAATTTCCAAATTTTTGGGTTTTGTGTCAGTAAACTACTTCTAACTTTATTTTATGTATTCTAAAAAAAGAAAAATGTTTAGGATTAAAAATAACATTTTAATATGCAAACCTGTTCATTTTCAAGAAAAACTTTTTTCTTTCTTTTTTTATGTGTTAAGGTTTAAAATTTGGGTTTGTACAATAGTGCATATTTAATTCAAAATGTCATATGTAATAGAGTCAAAATAGCAAAAAGTTACAGAAGCGCTTAATGTCGCAAAAAAAATGGCAAAAAGGTTTTTTTTAAATAAATAAACCAATTTGTATATTTTAAAAGATATTTTTAATTATAAACATCTTTTTCTTTTAAAAATGTTTGGTATTATGAAAAATAAGGGTACTTTCCCCTCAAGCAAAATTCATATTTTTTAACATTCCTCGTTTACCACTGCAAAAATATAATATCTGATAATTAAATTTTAGGTTTTAGACCATGCAGAACTTTTATAAAGAATAACTTTTTCTCGCAAAATTAATAATTAAAAAGTTGTCCATATGGTGCGAACTTAAGTAGACACGCTGTATGAAGAATAACCTATTCTCAAAAAATTATTTTTTTGTATCCATTTATCCTCTAGTAAACCCCATTAGTAAAGAGTCTGTATGTTAAAATGGATTTTTAGGTTATCGGAGATGCAAAGGCGATCGCCAAAAAAAAAATCGGAATTTCCCTTCATAAAATTTTTTTCCCATATGTTCCGAATCTTTGGCCTGTCAGTGTATACTGCTTTAAGATTATGAACTGTGGCAAGATCTGGTTTAATTTAATACCTAAATTCGTATAAAAATGATGTCTTACTCGCAGTCAGTGACCTGTGCAAGTCGTAGCGAATTGACTGGTTTTCGAAACTATTAAATCTAATATTATGCAAAACAGCCTTACAAATTAGCTAAAACTCATAATTATTAAATACCTTAAAAAGTTTAATAGATCGTTTTGCTTTAAAGTACGGTGAACTGACATAGATTACCATAACTTAATGTAAATCAGTAACAAAAAGTCGTGCGAGTATATGGACATATAATAAATAGCAAATATTCTTGTCTATAAATGTAAAATTATTATTAGTTTATGGTTTATGCTTTTACGTACAGGGATTTTGGTGATATATATATATTTATATATGTCCTTTGACTTAGACATTTGCGAGAACTAAAAATACTTTTAGTAATTTCCTTTGGTAACTTTTATTATAATTTCTCCTATTATAGACTTGCATTAGTCTTTACAACTAGTCGTTAAAAAAATATAGCCGACGTCTTTGAATAATTTAAAAACTGGTCTTTTGTGCAGCCACCCTGTACATGCAATATGCAAATATTTGTTTGGAAATTCCTTTTCTTTCCAAGCAGGAGAAGCCACTTTATTTCGTAAATTATTAAATTTATTAACAAATTTTTTTACCTAAGAATAAATTGCGGTTGATCGCCAAGATTTATTGTGTTAGTTTAAAACCCGAATAGGAAGCGATCTGCACCTATCTGTTTACCAGATAAAAATATTTTATATTTAATATAGTATTTAACCAAAAGTATTGCCGCAGAATTACCTAAAAAATTATGTTCAAGGCTATTAGTTAGGGATCCCTGGACCATCTTTAACATTCATTACTAACAAGCTAATTTTTGTGAGTAGCTTCATTTTGACGAGACGATCAACTTTTTTTCTTATAGCAGTTTTCATTGATGGTAGCATAAAGGGGTAGCAGAGATTAAATATGTTGATTTAATCAATATCAAAAAACCAGGATGATGTACCTCGCAATTTGTGGGACAATGTGAGTTAAAAAGTTAAATTATATGAATATTATTTAATCAACAGAGAAAAGTCAGCGGATTAGTAGTTATTTTTCACAACATTGTTAACTATTAAGTAAGTAAATATTTATCCAAAATTAACCAAATAGTTGACTTACTCCTTAGTAGTTCTTACAATAAAATATGACTTATTACATATTATTATATAATTTGTCACTCTGACAGCGACAGAATTATTTAAAAATAATTAAAACCAAAATAATATTTGCTTTTTTACTTTTAATCGTTCATGAGTATATCAGCAATAATGTGGATTTTTAATCTGGATTTTGAAACGAAGGTAAAATTTGATAAAATAAACATGGTGTTCCATTTAAAAAAGCTAATTGACAATAAAAATGTTGTTTTTGTATATTAGCTGAAACAGTTAATAAAAAGAGTGTATCCAAATAAGCATTTCTTATTTTATGGTAGGGGGCCGAAGAAGGGATTTCTGAAGTTACTACAGCGCGTCAGAATCAGAACCCGATTAAATACCTCCACCAAATATGAGCCCTGTATACAGGGGCGATCGTAAAAAACAAAAATATATCCATCAGAAATTTTCGTGCGCGTCAGATTAAGATAGGGTAAGTTAATTACAATCTGAAGAGTGTATATTCCACTAATTTGACAATTTGGAAGTGACGTAAAGAAAGCGGTGGGCTACAAAGTGGTACAAAAAATGTCATTTGGATATGCTCGTGCGTGTTTTTTTATTTTGAAGAAAATAATTTAAGGATAACAAAAATATGTAATTTAATACGATTTGAACCATTTCCACAAGCCGAAATAATAAAAATATTTTTTTGACATACTTAAAAGTCTATAGCCGCTTAACGCCCGGATAAAAAGGTATACATTATATAACATTTTTTTCTCATCTAAGCTTTGCAACCCAATAGGTCTCTATGACTCTCGAGTAACTGCATATTTAGCATCTTGGGCTCCTCTACAATTAGGTTTGTTTTTGTATCTTCTACAGGAGCAAAGTTATTTCTTGTATAAATAGAGTTGGGATACTCTATGTATATTTAAATTTAAAAAAACTTAAATTTTTTAACACCCTGAATTTTGATTTACTCTACATGCCAGTACTAATATATTACCAATTTATTTTCCTTCCAATTTTATTTAAAAAATTAT
This sequence comes from Listronotus bonariensis, assembly GCA_014170235.1. Taxonomy (NCBI): domain Eukaryota; kingdom Metazoa; phylum Arthropoda; class Insecta; order Coleoptera; family Curculionidae; genus Listronotus; species Listronotus bonariensis. The sequence continues at coordinate 14,483 of JACEGR010008011.1, forward strand.
GGGGTTTTTTAAAATTTTAAATAACTATTACAATTTTTTGATACATTCTGTATTATTTAAAAAACATATATTATTATATTAAGCCTTGGAATGTATTGAGAAAATAAGGGTTGCCAATATAGAGGGTGTGTCAAAAGTTGTGAGGTTATTTTTAAATTTAAATATAGCCTTGAACATATTTTTAGGGAAGCCTGTGGCAATACCTTCGTTTAAATACTATAATATTTAGGCCCAGTTTTATAAATTTCGTTTAAACTAGAGTTTTAACCTAAGTTAAAACCATTATTTAAAACAGGAGTTAGAGTACGGTTCAGTTAAAGTTATAATTCTCTCACTTTTTGAGTCCCATTATTGTTACACATTGCATCTAAAGCTTTGGATGGACATGGAGTTTTTAAATTATATCTTGTACCTACTTTTTAATTTTTTGAAAGCTTCAGATGCATTTTTACTGCTTTATAAAAGCTATTACCTTTTAAAGTATTTCACAACAGTAATAATATTTTTTGCCAAATAGAAGATTGGCTTTATTTTGACAAAAATCTGTAACATAAAAACTATTTTGACTTAACCAAGTAACATTATTTTAAATGATTGTGTCAAGGTACGACGGCACTTATTTCTAGTAATATTTTGTTTTGTCTGGTTTGGTTAGTTAGAAATAGAAACAAATTTCCACTGTGGTAATATTTCTACTATAGCTCGTCTTCATTATCAGAGAGTATAATGTCAAATATATCAAAGACGTGTCCATTTTTAAGTAATTAATTTGTAGTATTTTTATAACAATTTGCTTTTTAATTAAACAAACATAAAAATAAGGTTAAGTGTTATAATAATAAACAATAAATAACAAGATGTCCGATGACTGTAAACTCAGCTTGCAGTTTAAACCATACCCAATCCATCGTTTATAGTTTAAACTCCAAATGATGTTTAACTAGACCTAAACAACATGTATTTAAACTAAAACCTAAGTTTATCTGTACTGTTGAAGTTTAAACCATACTTAAAAAACCGGGCCCTGATATAAAATAGTCAGGAGATCGCCGCGATCGCTTCCTATTGGGATCTTAGACTTAATGAATTAACTGCACGTCCAAGATACGCACGTTTAGTAGAATGATTTCAACATTTTTATTATTTTTTTTTGACGACCAGTCTGCATAGTTGCCACAACTCGACATTGCTGTGTAGCCTAAGGCATTCAGAACCTGCTATACATTCTACCGAATAGATATTTTATTTCCTATACAGAGTGGTATATATTTTATTTACCTTGATAAAATTACAAAAAAAACTAAAATAGACCAAATAGTATCTGCCGGGAAACAAAAGCTATTGGATTTTTATTAAGGTATGAGGCATATTTTTTCTGAAAACCCTTTAGAAAAATATTTGTAACAATGTTTGGTAGGACTATTAATTGCTAACTTTATTTTCCAAATTTTTTCATAATTTTGTTGCGGTCCAAAAATTAGAAAAATTCAAAATTGTTTTCAGCAACCCAAAGTTAGTGCAATAGAAAAAAAAATGTCTTTACCAAAAGTTCAATTTTTATAGTTTGTAAAGAAATTAAAAAGACTTAGGTCAGTTTTTTTATACCATATTATTATTTTTTTAATAAGTAATGTTTTCCCTAAAATGAGTTTAAGACCTTAACATAGGCGGATAGGACAAATTTTAAGAAAGATAGAGATAGTATGACTCAGACAAAAGAAGACCTCAAATTTTTAGGTTTTAATTTGGAAATAGGTGGGTAAGAATCAGCCGTTTTTGCCCATAATTTACGAAAATTAAAAGTTCTTAACAAAATTAGTTTATTATATATATATACAGAGTGGTTTTCGTTCTACAGGGTGTTGAAACTATTTTTTTACCAAACATTTAGAGAAATATCTCGGAATCCACTGGACCGATTAAAGTAAAATTTGGTGTACGTTTACTATTTGGGATGACGAACACAAATATAATATCCATTTTTCCATTACCACTAAATGGCGACACATACAATAACATTGATTGAATAAAAATGGTCATAACCTTTTTGACCTCCCTGTATGCACATTTGCGAGTGGAAATGATAAAACAGCATTTAGTTTTAGTCAAAAAAGGTATACTTCTTTGATCTCCAAAAAGTAGACCGTTTTTGAAATAAAATACTTTTTTATTAGGTTGCGCACGAACACTCTAAAATTTAATTAACAACGATAAAGTTAGAAAAGGCTATTATTATATAAATGTTCAAAATGTTCACCATCCACTGGGACAAATTGTCTATTTTTTTTATTTAAATTTTGCCTGACTTCAAATAATAATTCTTCTTGGGTCCTGATGATATTCACTCTTTCAACAATCTTTTGCCACAATTTCTGACGGCTATTTAATAAAAAAGTGGTTTATTTCGAAAACGGTCTACTTTTGGAGATCAGAGAAGTATACCTTTTTTGACCAAAATTAAATGATGTTTTATTATTACTACTCGCAAATGTGCATACAGAGAGGTCAAAAAGTTATGACCATTTTATTCAATCAATGTTATTGTATGTGGCGCCATCTAGTGGTAATGGCAAATAGATATCATATTCGTGTTTATCATTTCAAATAGTAAAAGTACACCAAATTTCACTTTATTTTGTCTAGTGGATTCCGAGATATTTCACTAAATGTTTGGTAAAAATTAGTTTTTACACCCTGTAAAACGAAAACCAATAACATTTTGCTGCAAACGCTTTATTTTCATGTCAGGTATCTTACATTAACCTATGTTCAATTAATTACGGGACACCCTGTATATATATAAAGTTTAGGTATTGGTCATTATTAGTGATGCAACGGTTCCGAATTTTACGGTTACGGTTACGATTATGTCTAACGGTTACAAATACGGTTACGGTTTTTCAAAATAAAATAAAGTATATCCAAAAATAAAAATAATGTAGTTTATTTTTAGAATAAATTAAAATACACACGTTTAGTAAAAGATAAATATCAATTTTTATAAAACAAAACAAAAAACGAAAAACAAAGCAAAAACACTAAGTGACATCTTAAAACTAAAATGTTTGGAAAATAAATGTGTTATAGAAGGTATTTTATTGCTAACACTCACTTAAACGTAAAAATTAGTTACACGTTTTTCAGAAAGAAAATTGATTTTACATATAAAATATTATATTTGATGACATTAAATACGTGACGTGCAAAAACCGTATAGTAATTACGAAAAATATTAACCGTATAATATCAAGAACCGTGAATTAACCGTAACCGTAACCGTTGCAACACTAGTCTTTATGTTTTTTCGAGGTAGTATAAAAATAAACATAAAATCACATAAAATGTCCATCAAATTTGGTATATTTGTCGAAATTTTGTTATTTTGAGTAATTTTGTTATTTTTTACTTAAAAAATCTGTCAAGCACTTGACGCACCAAAAAAAATTAATGCTGCTTTAGAAGTCTATTCACTGTAAAATTCAAAAGACTAAAGTGAATCTTGGTGCGTGGAGTGCTTCATAAATTTTTTAAGAAGAAAATTTAAAAATCACTCAATACAACAAAATTTCAACATATACATATAACAAGTTTGATGGCAGTATTATGTGATTTGCTATTTAAACTAACTTTTTAAACTCTCTATACTATTTAAACTAACTTTTTAAACTCTCTATACATACTGTTTCTTAATTGCGAAAAGAAAATGCAAGGGAATATTCCCTAACCAATTTTATGAAAGAAAAATATATATAAACGTAGGTCCGCAAATGCTTTGTTTTACAGGATGTTAAACTTTTAAAAGAAAATCGGATTTTTAATAATATCTTAGATATGTGCTACTTGATTTTATTAAAATTTGGCAGTGATATTGGTTAAAATAGAAAGTTAATTTAGCCCTAAACTTATTTTAATTTGTAGAGACCAGTGGCGGCGTGGAGCGCACCTTAGCTTATATTATTGACAAAAAGTGTACGCTACTGACTTTTTTTTGCAACTTTTTTTTTTTTTTTTGAATCAAACATCTTAAAATATAACTTTTTTATATTTTAACATTTTTACGTAGTTTTCCTAGTTTTTCAGGAAAAAATCCTTTAAACTGCATATTTCTGGATTATACAAGAAACATTAGGCCATTTTTTTCTTTTTAAAATTAAGTGTTATAATGTATTATTAGCAATTATGTAACAACAACAACAAAAACCTAATTAAATAACGTTTATATGTAGTCTAACAAATTTTTCTAAAATAATTGTTTAAGAAATTTTTAAGTTTTTTGAAAAGTTCAATACCTTTAAAACAAAGATTTTTTTATCTTTGAACAATCCACGAAGGCTAAAAGCCTAAATACTAAAGTACCGTGGGTGTCTTAAGCGAGGTAAGAGGGAATTTTTGACACGGTACTTAAATATTTAAAGATTTGGGGGAAAGGAAATACCTCTGCGGGCAGCAAGTTTCACATTCTAGAAACTCTAGAGATAAAAGAACGAATAAAGCGGGAAGTTCGGGACCTGTCCATTTTGACGGTATAAGGATGTATACGCGTGGCACCACGAGTTTCTCTGTTGGGAACCGTGAGTGAAGGAATTATACTGGACAATTTCTCAGAGCCGAAGCCATAAAAGTACCTATAAAAAGCAATAATTCCACCACACCTCGACGATGGGCAAGAAAGAGAGCGTCTCTGTAAGTTAAGGATCATTAACTAGACGAATAGCTTTTCTTTGAATGGAATCAAGAATGCTTAGGGTTGTGGGGACGCCATTCCCCAGATATGAGAACAATATTCCAAGGGAGGTTCTGAGGACACATGTTTATATGAACCAGTTTTTATAAAAATGACTTAGAAATACGCCCTTAAATTTTTACCGCAAATAGGGAACATCCTGTAGATAAAATAAATTAATTACTTCTTTAACCACCTCTTTTGTAAATTTGCACTTACAGGCTATTTTCTTTTCTTTATACTTTTAAATTTAAAACAATTTAAGTAATATTGCATATGCACTATGCACGGGGCATTAAAAAATAAAAACGGGGCAAAAAAAAATAAGACTCGAAAAGTAATTTATTTAATTTTATCAGAACCCCTATTTATCAATTAATAGTTTTTATTTCAGCATGCTAACTACGATAATCATCACCTGGCAAACATCAGCCCTGCACATCATTACCCTGTATATATTGAAAATTTAAAAAAATAAATAAAAATCAAACTTGGAACTGTAAGCTTTACATTTTTCTAGGATCTAGTTCATTCATAGTAAGGTTTGAAAAAAATTGACAGGCGTTTTCGATGAGCACAAGTACCTGCCAGGTAAACTGAAAAGTGTGGCTGATTTGAATGGCCATATTTCCTAAACTAATAAAGTTAGATGTGCCTTATGTAGTGTTTTCTTAAAGCTCTTTTTATTGGCGATACAAGTGAGCTTTTTTTTTTGATCAGGCACCTTGTATATTATATAACTAAATATTGAATTTTATTAAGAGCTTCAAGAAAATACCACATAAGCCATTCAAATAAGCAACACCTCTCAGTACGCCTGGCAGGTACTTGTACTCATCGAAAACGCCTTTCAATTTTTTCAAAACTTACCATGAATAAACTAAATACTAGAAAAATTTTAAGCTTACAGCTCCAAGTTTTTTTATTTGTTTAGCATTTAAAAATATACAGGGTAATGATGTGCAGTATGTGCAGGGATGATGCGTGCCAGGTGATGATTGTCGTACTAAGCATGCTATGACTTATCACTATACAAATTTCAAGCCTTACAGACCCAACGTTATTTGAAAGGTTCACTGGCTCTCCTACTATGTGTATTTTGTTAGGCAACTACTTAAATCAGTAAATTTTGTTCCAATAAAACTCCATGGTATTTACAATCGCTTATTATTACAGTTCTTATCACATAATTTGTTTGCTTTTAAAGCATTTTATAACTTTTTTGTTGATTATATCATTATTCCATTCAAAACGTGACTATACTGCAATAATTGGCAATTGTTACCAATAGTTAGTGACAGTTGGTCTACAAGAGTAATGACCTATTGGTAGTAAGCAGTTTTTATTTGTTATTAATAATAAAAATAACGTTGGATATTTATCAAATAAAAATACATAGGGTTTCCTAACTACGGTGCAAAACTTAAGAAGATGATTATGTCTTTTTACCAGAAAAAGTTTTTATGAACATATGTCTTGACTTGCTTCATTTCTGAAATACAAGGCGTTAAAGTTTTTAAGAAAATTCGGTATTTTTTATTATCTTAGGAACCCTTTAAGCGATTAAAAAAATTAGAACATTTAACGTAATAAGATGCTTGTATAGCTCTGCCTAGATTAGAATTCTTGGGTCCAGCGGCGTTTCAGTGGGCACTCCATTCAATATTATTGCAAGGAAAAAGTACACAACTAACTTTTTATAAAGTTTTAATACTTTATACTAATAAAGAAATTAACAGTCCAACTTTTTAGTACCTTGTATATTCTTTGTATCTAGCTTTGTTTTTGAGAAAAATGTATTAAAGCTAATTTCTTTTAAAAAATACCCATTTCCAACATGATATAAAAGCAACTATAAAAAAAAACAATTTTTTGCCTTAAAATAAGTAAGCAGTCGTATATTTTAACCAAAATCATTTTTTTATTTACTTGGGTCAAAATTGTAAATTTTAAAATTCTGGATTTTATTTTATGTTGCTTAAGGCTACTTTTTAAAATGACTTAAAGTGGATTTATTTTTTTTTCTTGAAAACAAAGCAGGATAGATAGACCAAAAAGTTGCATTTCTATTGCCCATTCTGGAAAAAGTATAAAAGCTTTATAAAACAGTCAGTGGCGTACTTTTTTTCTTAATAATATTGGCTGTGGCGCCCATTGAACACGCCACTGGACCCAATTGCAATATTTTAGTTAGAGCTTTACATGCGCACGTATATATTTAATAAGTGTACCGATTTTTATTCAAATAAGTTAAGACGGGGGTCAAATGAAAATCGTCTTGCAGAATCTCGCGCGAGGATAATTTTTTCAAAAAATATCATAGCTTTTTGGTTTGTAAGGTTAATAATCAATAAATAAAATTTTAGGCTTGGACGTCAGCTATTTTTTATTCCTTAATATTGTTAAATAACGAAGTTATTAACAAACGAAATAATAACAATTTTTAAATTTTTTGACACAGAATCCAATTAGATATAGCTCAAGTCCAAGATAATATTACAGTGATAATATTTACGAAATTTGGACCCAAAAAACTTTTATTTTAGACAAAAATTAGAATCTAGTGAAATTTTGATCATATGGCATCTTTTCTCGGCCATTTTGAGGACGCGCCTAACGTGGTTAGGCAACATGTAAATCATTAGAATGTTCAGTACCTATCTTCCAGGGGGCGGCACGGTAGATCTAGACAGATATCTGTAACGTTCCTTGGAAGAGTTAAAAATAATTTAATATCGACGTGACATATACAGTGTCCCAAACAAAAGTTTGCTTTTTATATTCATTTTCTTGGATATTTTCTGGTATTTTTAGTAAATAATGAAATGTAATTTTAATAAAATTTAAGCGTAGTATTTGATTTTACCCCAACTTTGTTTCAACCACCGAAAAACAATTTTTAAGAGCTTTCCGGAGAGGTGCCACATAAGGGGTGTTGCGATTTAAGATTTCTAAGTGCCATTGTAAGTTTTAAAAACGCACCCTGTATTATAAAGGCTGACTAGCAGGGGATAGAACTTCCCTTTAAAAAATAATTATATATCTACAACCATATTTTTTCAAAAATTTTGCTTTTACATAGTCATTGATTACTTGTTGACAAACAAATGTGATATTTAACCCCTAGGTGGTGTTATTACGCTTAAGGAATAATGTTTTTAAATCATGTTCTTAACTGTTTTTTTTTGTAAGTTTTAGAGCGTTGGGCAAGTCAGCATACAAAAACTTTTAAGAAATTTTTTCGCCCCAATGAACAAAAGGTATTTTTTTATACTGGGTTAGTAAAAAGTACCGCAACTTTTAAATATCTTTAAAACCGCAAAAACTACATTTACCAAATTTGGTATCCGAGGTGTTTTGGTCATATGGAATTAAATAGTGATACCGGCACTGTTGCCAGATTTCCCAGTTTTGTGCTTCACGTATATTTTTCATTTTTTAAGTAGAATGCCCCATTTGTTTTTGTTGCATTAAATTGGACAGATCAAATTAGGTAAGTTTCTAAATTTTCAAAATTCTATCTCTATTAGCGGTTGAGATATGATAAACTACACTTTCAACAAAAAGTAACTTAGGGCATAAATATCTTTAAAACCGCTAAAGCGATGTTTACACAATTTGGTATTTAGAGGTTTTTGGCATGCCCAATTAATCAGTGATATAAGCAAATTTTCACAGAGTTGCGGTGTTGTCATATCTCGGTAACTGGTAAAGATTAAATTTTGAAGATTTAAAATCTTACCAAAGTTGTCAAGCTGCTTTTATTGCAATTAAAATAAATTGGACATTTCATTTAAAATACCACAAATATTGCATGTAGCGCAAAACTGGAAAATTTGGTAACAATGACAGTATCACTGTTTAATTCTACTTGCCCGGAAACCTTTAAATGCCAAAATTTGTACATACAGCTTAAGTGGTCTTAGAGATATTTAAGTGCATCTTAACTTTTACCTAAAATGTGGTTTTGTCATATCTTAGCAGTTAGTAAAAATGGAATTTTGAGAATTTGTGGACTTATTAAATTCAGCCTGTGCAATTTATTGCAATAAAAATAAATGGGGTATTCCATTTAAAAAACAAAAGAGATACGTGTAGCAAAAAACCGGGAAATCTGGCAACGGTGCCGATATTACTATTAAATTCCTCATGCTCGATACCTTCCAGATACCAAATGTGGTAAATGTAGCTTTAGTGGTTTTAAAGATATTTAAGAGTTGCAGTACTTTTTACTAACCCAGTATATTTAAACTTTTAATATACAGGGTGTCCGGAAAGGTGGGGTCAAAAATAAAAGAGATGATAGAGTGAGCTAAAATACTGTTACCTAGTATTTCATATAACAAAAAAGTTCTATCGCGCTTCGTTAGGGAGTTATTGACCTTCCAAGTTGGTGTAAAAAAACCTATTTCAATTATAACTTTTAAACTATTGCCACAGTATTAATGATATTTGGGCTAATAAATAACCTCATTGTAATGCTTTTTTAATAAGTAAACGGTGGTTCAGTGAGTCGAAATTATACAGGGTGCGACGATTTTTTTCATTTAATGTATGCATTTTTAAACTGGTGACAAATCCGACATTTTCTTTTGACCGCTTAATTCCTTTATCATTTTTGTACAAAAAAGGTATACCTTATTTAAATCGATATCTTGGACCGTTTTTTTATAAAATCGCATTTTAGGTTCAGACATACCAGCATTTTTTAAGTAATAAAAATTCAATTTTTTACTGAAAATTTTTAAAATATTGTAAAATTCTTAAAACCAGTTTTTATACAGGGTGTCCGGGAAAATGTGGGAAATCTGTCGCACACGTATGGAACAGATGAAAATAACACGACAAGTTCCTTTTTCCGTTTAAGCCCCCTGCAGAAATATGATCCCCTAAAGGGGGCAGCTAGAAATCGATTTTCCGTGAATAACTTTTAAAGCGCTCTGTATAATTTGATAATATTTTAGTACGATGCATACTAGTAAAGGATTCTTAAAATAGTGCCCTTGAAAGTTATGTCGCTTCTTTAGTTTGCCAGGGACGGACTAGTTTTTGCACATTATTGATAATATTTTTTAAGCCCTGTATGGTGAAGACACAAAAATATGTTTTTGAGTAGTTTAAACCTTTTGCTAAAAAAAGGTACTCTGGTTTGACATCGATAAAATGAGCCGTTTTCGAGTAAAAAATTATTTTAACAAAAAGAGTTTATTTTTGTTTAATAATACAATATTTTATTTTCGATGTAATTTGTAATTTTTGATTCCGTATTGAAGTCCTCTCGTAGCAGGTCAGGAATTTATTGTTAAAATATTTTTTTACTTAGTTTAAGGGGCTCAAAAATTAATAATTTTATCATAAAAATTGAATTTTTTGTTACATATACAAAATGCTGATGTGTCTGGATCGAGGTCTGGATTTAGAATGCTATTTTTGAAAAACAATCCAGGATATCGATTTAAATGAAATATACATTTTTTGTACAAAAATAATAAAGGAATTAAAGGGTCAAAGCAAAATGTCAAATTTGTCACCAGTGTTAAAAATGCATATATTAAATTTTAAAGAAAAAATCTTTATTGTATACAGAGACTCACATACAAAGGTGGAAAGTACCCCCAGGCGTATTTTAATAACCGTTAATGAAAACTTACTAACTCAAAAATATATAAACAAAACTAGAGATATACAAACTAAAACAAATTATACATATATACCTACAACAGTAACATGAAAAAAAAATCGTCGCATCGTGTATAATTCCGACATACTGAACAGCCGTTTACCTATGGACAGAAGCATTATGAGGTTATTTAGTAGCCCAAATATCATTGGTACTGTGGCAACAGTTCAAAAGTTATAATTGAAATAAGCCCGATAGAACTTTTTTTTATATGAAGTATGTACTAACATTATTTTGGCTCACTCTATCACCCTAAAAAACAAATTAAAATAAGTTTTGTCTTAATGCAGCTTTATTATATTATGAATAATAAATATTTCTATTGTTTACTTATAAATAATATTGTTACATTGTATCTAGGAGCAGAACTAGCCTAACTGTAAAATTATTAATTTTTACTTTTTAAAAGAATTTTAAAAGAGAAGTCCAAAAAACATTCTAATATAATATATTTTTTAATACATACTGCAGTTAGGACATTTCTGGTTTAAAGCGACGATAATATATGCATGGAAAAGTTAAATGTATACAGGTTGTTACAAATTCGATGCATTAGCATTGCTATCTCGGTAATTATAAGAGATAGAGAGTTGGTTAAATTAAGACAAAATTGCGCATCCTAATCCTGAATAATTGGGCGAAAAGAAATTTAAAAAATTCCGGTTACTTTCAGAGATATTTAGAAAAAAAAATCAAAAATTCAATTATCCATTTTATATTTGAAGGCCTTGTTAGTAATTATTTTGATAAACCAATAGCACTTTCTTTAGGCACTTTTTATGCTCTTCAAGAAAATGTTTTTATTTTTCCCATACGATGTTTCGTTTTTAGCTACCATTATCCTAGTCCGTATTTAAAAAATGCAGTTGACGATGGTAGCTAAAAACGAAACGTCGTATCGGAAAAATAAAAACAATTTCTTGAATAGCATAAAAAGTGCCTTAAGAAAGTGCAATTGGTTTTTAAAATAATTACTAACAGGACTTTAAAAATAAAATAAATAATCTAATTTTACGTTTTTTTTTTCTGGATATCTTCGGAAGTAACCGCCTTCGTCCAATTATACAGCATTAGGATGCGCAACTTTGCCTTAATTTAACCAAATCTCTATCTCTTATAATTACCGAGATAGCAATGCTAATGCTATGAATTTATAACACCCTGTATACAACATACCCGCCGATATAAATCCAATTGAGTTTCTATGTGTTGAACTGTAACAGGTTAACATTAGACAAAAAATCACGCACTTTATATTGAGGAAAATACCTAGTAAGAAACTTTAGTTACTGACTTTATAAATGGATTACATTTTTTGTTCAGATGTTTTTCTCAACTTAAAGTGAGTAAAGTATAATGTCCTGATTTATACATTTTTATGTATATGCCCTTTTATAGGTAAGTAAGTAATTTAAATGTTATTAAAAAAAAAAAAATTAGTTCTGCTCTTACAGGGTGATTTCTAAACTATAAGCATAAACTTGGTAAATTAAAGACCTTAACATCAAAAGAGTCTAATTGCCAAAAATACCAAAAATGAAATTTTTGCTTTAAAAATGCCATAGATAAAAACCCACTTCAAAAGGTAGGAATATTCATAGCGTATCTGATGTGCTATTATTGAATTAATTAAATGTTTTTTACGTATAACTTTTAAATACCTAAATGGCACATAGACCCTTTTGAATTTAAGGTCTTCTAATAAATCCTAAAGACAAACAATGACTAATGATAAAAAAGTTATTAAAATATATTTCCTAAGGAAGATATTTATAAAAAGAACAATAATTCTAAGCACAAATAATAACCATTAATAAAAAAAAATTGTGAAGTATGTTTTGTCTCAACTCTGGTGCAGATAGCACTAAATCTGTTCCGAACATCTACATATAGTAATAAACCAGTATTTTTTCCAATAATTCCTGTCATTCCAGAATGCACATTGTAGTTGGTACCATAAGACCTTTACACCATGAACAATCAAGGAATCTGGTACTGTACCTGGTACATTGTCAGAACAAACCTGATTCATTTTCATTGCTATTTCTTTTCTCTAACACCTGCTTTTTCCATAGATCTTTATTGTGAGGCTACCCATTCCTAAAATATATATTTACAGGGTGCTTTAATGATGATACCTACATATTAAATGATTGAGTAAGCAATTTTGGGTTTGGCAGTGAAACTTTGTTTTATTATGCTTATAACTGATTTTTGAAATCAATAGTAGTGTGTTAGTTATTGATATGGGCTCTGATAAAAAAAGAACGGTTTTTTAGGTTATGAATATTGTTGTTGTCATTTTTTAAAATATATTTTATAAAATATAATTTAGGTAGATTAGCTCTCTGCTGTTTACAAAAGACATCAACGACAACAAAAATAAAATTTAATGTAAAATGGCCCATAAATACAAAAATGTAAACATGACGCTGCCGATTATCGGCGAAAACGACCGATGTCAACCAGTCTAACAGTCGGGACAGAGTCTTTATTGTTTATTTTTTTTTGTTTATTAGATTTAAAAAGTAGAGGTGGACAGCTGCCCCCTCCCGCTTGCATCTATCCGGCTGCACCCATGGGTACATGTTGTACAATAAAATAAGAAGTTTATTTTAATCGGTTTCCCGCACTCAAATCGGAAAATTACAGTTAATATACGCTGAATCATCCAAAATATCACTGCAAAATATTTAAACTGCGATTTTAAGCGCATCCGCCTTGGGATCATATATACATACCTACATGTTAAAATTATTAGCTTTCCAACTTAAAAAGGATCCAAGTTACCATTCTTTTTAAGAAATTTGTCAATTTTACCGGTTTTTCCGATTTTTCTTGGCCAAAAATGTACCTAGCCCTCAGTCCCGGCTTTAAATTTTGAAACAAAAATTAAGCTTTTAAAACATCGGAAGTGGATTTATTTTTGCCCGACCTACAACTATTTTTTTCGAAAATTCCAAAAATATGTTTAGCGCGTGGGTTAGGGTAAAGGACTTTTGATTTTTGTAGGCCAGTATAACCATAAAATTTTACTAGATATTATTTATTTAGCAACTGTGTTAAAATTGGCCGGTTATTTTTATATAAACTACATACCCGAACATGGATTTCAGAGTTTGAGGCTGTAAGTCTTCCTTAAACCCTCAATATATTTTTTAGGTCAATTACTATATTTATTATGTGTTTATTATAAAATTATATACGTTTAGTAAAAACCAAGTTTTTTTTAAATTAATACATCGCTAAATTGACAAATTTCCCATTGCTCAGAATTTTCAAAGATAAAGAACTTGTACGTTACGCCAAAATAAAGTCACTCACGAAGTTTCAAAAGGACTGGGAAATATAACCACCAATCAGGATTCGTTTAGCAAAAAAACATTTTGTTTGTCCTTTTGACACTATGACTTATAAATATTAATTAAATTAATGCTTTTTATGCTAAAAGAGAAAACACATTCAGTCGTATGAATAAAGTGTAGCAAATGGTTTGGCTTTAACTTCGTCTCTTTTTTAAAGCTTCGTTATTCATATGAGCCATTATAATTAATTATTATCTATTTTGCTTTCTGGGTATCAAAATCGTTTGTGGGCTCTACAAAATAAAGGATTAAATTCACTCAGTTTCGCGCCATCTATCAGCAAATAGAAAAGATACTGGTAAAAAAAGAAATCGTTTTAAGAATTTTCAACGTTCAAATAAATTTCAAATCTAGTACTTGTAGCGCCATCTATTCAAAATAGATTTTCTAAAATATCCCGAATATGTAACGGTTTTATATGTGCAATTTTGCACGCCCGTCTTAAAGGATTTTCAAGATATTTAAAAAATATCCACTTTTTTTACAACTTTGTAGCTTTGCTTTCTTCACGTCACCCTCAAGTTGTGTCAGATTAGTGGAATATAACATACACTGTTAAGCATGTAATTAACTTACCCTATCTTAATGTGACGCGTTTAAAAATTTCTAATAAATATATTTTTGTTTTGTACGATCGGCCTTGTATACGAAACTTATATTTGGTATTCTCCGGTATATTAATCTGCCGCGCTGTAGTAAAACCCGAAATCCTTCTCATGGGCTTCCCTACCATAAGCCCTTAAAGTGATTCTTGTAAATTATTATTACTATATTTTTTAGTAGAATAATAAATAATATTCTAGAAGCTTTTCTATTAATTTTAATTTTATTACACTTAACTAAAAGTAAAAGCTCGAGGTAGCAAGTATTGTAATCGTTATGGAAATTTCACCGAAGTAATTTTTTTTATTTAAAATATACACCGATTAAACTAACAACTAAAAGTAATAATTAGCAAAGCATGTTAAAATTTGCCTTTTTACTAAGTAGTTATCAAAAAAGTAGTTAGTATGAATAAGTCATAAAAATATTTAAAATATATGGTTAAAAAAAAAAAAAATATTAGCAAAAGAAACAGTAGTAAATAAATTGTGAAATTTTTATGATGTAGACTGGGCTGAGCAAAAAAATGATAATATATTTTTTTAAACGCTAATATATTAATTATAATAATAAAAAAATATTGTAAAAGTTAGCGAATGCTAATAATAAGAGATCTATTATTTAAAGTAACAGTTTCTTGACAACCATCTTTTAATACACAACGAAAACTCGCACATCGCTAATCTAAAAAAATTACCAACACATAAGCTTAAGGGGAAGATACCTGTAAAATGTTATTTATTTTACGTATATGTAAAATTTACTCCTTTAAGAACATGTCACTAAAATTCTAAAATATAATTTTAAGTATTTCTTATATTACAGAGTCGCTAAGTAACTATAAATATTATGTACCTATTCAAACTATAAACCAGATTTTCTTAAAACTACTACATAAAATTTTACAAATAATCTTTTTAAAATTTTACACACATCCGTTTAGCAACGGTACTTTTTATATGAACCTACAAAATCCATTTTTTTATATACTTTTCTTAAAGCAAAGACGCTGGAAAAATTGAGCCAAAAAGTCATGTTATGTTTTTAAGCATTGGTACGTAGGGTGTTCGAAAAGTTTTGAGATATACGTACATTTATTTGATTTTTTAAAATAACTTCCACCACATTAAATACACTTTTCCATTCTAACAAACCAGTCACTGAAATTAGCTTTCCACTTTTAATTTGAAATTTCAGCGCATCTTTTATCCCAGGCCTCCAGTAGCGCGTCTTCAGTTTTAAACTTTTGTCCGTTCAGTTGGCTCTTGACAAAAGGAAACAACTAAAAGTCACACGGTGCCAATCCGAGCTATAAGGCGGATGTTCCAAAAGTCTCAAGTCTGCATCTGTCAAAAATTGACTGGAATTTACGGTCTTCTGTTCTCGGACCACAACACGTCAATTATTGCTCTTAAACCAAAGAAAACAACTATCATTATTTTTTTACAGATCTTGATTTGCGAACTTCGGTCGAAGTTTCTTCACCTTCGAGAACCCATATCTTATTCTGTTGTTTAGTTGAGACATCATAATAATAAAGATAAGTTTCATCCCCCGTGACGATCAACACTATGTCTTTAGATTTACCCTCCTGGAATTTGGACATCATTTTTTTACATCAATTCACTCTTTGTGTCTGCTGCTCGGGAGTTAACTTGTGTGGAACCCAAAGAGTACAAATTTTTCTAAAACCCAAGTGCTCATGTATGATCGTGTTGCTAAACTAATGTTCAATGTCTCTTCTAACTGTCGATAGGTAATTCGTCAGTTTTTTTCTATAGCTTTTTGGACGGCAGATATATTTTCTGTGGTAACTACTTCACACGGTCGACCTGAGCGTGAGGCGTCTTCAAGCGAAAACGCGCCCCGCTGAAATTGTTTGTACCATCTGTATATGGTTGCACTAGATGGACAGTCATCACCAAGTATAGGCTTCACTTTTTCCAAACACTGTTCTTGAGATAACCCACGTGAAAAGTTGTATTACAAAATTGCACGGCACTCGATAGTCGTCCACGACGCCATTGCGCTAAAATCGCTGGAGACAAACTGGCGCAAAACTGATAGTTTACTAATAACTATGTAGGACTACGACATGCATGACATGTACAAACAAAAAACATCACTTCACATACACAAACATACTTACCTGCACCGTTTAGATACAAAGTATCTCAAAACTTACTGAACACCCTACGTATTTCGAGATTTATTTTTTCTATAATTTTTTTTACGTTCACCGACAAATTATGATACTAACATTTGCCGATTAGGAAGTCTCTCTCCGACCTTCCTAAAAGAATTTAGCGTATAGCCGCCATTTTGAGTAATTAAAATGAAAAATAAATGCTCTACTGTTTAATATTTATGTAAACTACATACCAATTTTTGAAAATATATAATTTCTCTTTAATCAACAAAAAAATCATAAAAATTAGTAAAATTTTAAGCATTTACAGGTAACTACCCCTTTAAGAAAATTAATTTCCCCCAAAATAGCATTCATGGTAAATTGTCGTCAAGTAAGCCGTTTCCATGTAATGAGGCTTGAAACATTTAACTGTTTTTTTAATTTTGTTTTTGAGTTTAGATTTTTGTTACTACTACAAATGTTAATATTTAAATAAATTCTATTCCTCAAGAAAATGTATGTATACCATTGGATTTAACCTCGGATTA
This sequence comes from Listronotus bonariensis, assembly GCA_014170235.1. Lineage (NCBI taxonomy): Eukaryota > Metazoa > Arthropoda > Insecta > Coleoptera > Curculionidae > Listronotus > Listronotus bonariensis. The sequence continues at coordinate 31,533 of JACEGR010008011.1, forward strand.
AACATTGTAAAAAAATATTTTTTGATATTTTTCAAATGATAATTACGTACGATATATATCTCTCAAACTAGTTAATCACAGTTTAATAATTAGCAGTTTTAACTTATACCTTTGGAACATTATCTTAGTTGCCTTAAACCTAAAATATGTGTCCTTAGAAACATATGGTCTTAAATTACATATAAATCTTACACAATCTACGATACGGTCAGTACCGCAATCTAAAATATGATCGACAAACAATTGAAACAGTGTCAGTGTAAGAATTTAGCAATAATATTTTAAAGTACTTTAGTTGTAATGTCTGAAACGAAATATTAATTACTAGCCGACCCGTGCCCACTTCGTTGGTCGTCAATTGTATTTTTTTAACTTTTTGGTTAATCATAATAAAATATAGCCTATAGCGTTCATAATGTAGCTTTTTCATTGTGAAATAATTTTTATTAGCGGTTATGTATTTCTGAAAATTAGCCTTTACAAAAAAACAATCTTTACCTCTTTATTTTTACTAAAAATAGGTAAATTCGTTGCTTTTTTATCCTTATTTAAAAAAAATTCTTCCGCAGAGAATTAAGCCCTGGCCGCAGCGTGAAAGGCGAGCATTCTACCACCGGAACACCAGAGCTTAAAAACTTAACCTCTTTTTAATATGAGTATATAGATTGACAGCTTTTGCCTGCTACTTCGCACGCGTTAAATTTTATCTAACCAGATTTAGATTTAACCAGGAATAACCAAAAATATCCAAAACAATTCCCCTTTCCCTATACCAGCCAGCGTTTGCAATGTAAGCGCTATTAATGCGCTTTTTACGACTTCACATTAGAAATTTTGAAATTATTAGTGGTTCTCCAATATATTAAGCATGTTATTATACATAAGAACCTGCCTTTTAAATCACTCTATCTATTAAAAAAACTGCATCAAAATCTGTTAAGTGGTTTTAAAGATTTAAGCATACATACATATAGACAGACGCGAAAGCGACTTTGCTTTATACCAAGGTTAGTTTATATTTATAAGGTTGCGACATATCCTCAACTTTTAGGCGGTTCGAGGTCGGGGACGCAAGAAAGGGCACTCCACGGAGAAAAGTTGGCAAGACTGGGTAAAATCAAAGCTGATAATCAATCCAGTGACGTCTAGAATTTCCGCATTTCATTTTGCATTGTTTTGAAAGTGATATTTGTTGAAAGATGTAATTCCAAATGTTTTTTATTTAAAGTAAAAGAATTTACAACTTAATAATAATTAAAAACTGTTGTGTAAACGGTTGTTCTACTAATACAATAAACTGTATATCTCCGGCACTGAACAACGTGGCCGAAAATGGGAGATGTGACGTCATAACACGTCAAAGCAATATGGCCGAATGTCGCGACCTTATATAGACCGACCTTTGGCTTTATACTATGTAGTGATTTTGTCGGAAACCACGGAGGCTAGAGGCCTCGGCTACGATAAAAGCGGTGAGCGGCTAGTAGCTAAGCAGCAAGCGCCATATCGGGCCTATAATATTTATATTTACATAAAGGAATTTGTATTTTTCAATCAGACAACTGCAATATACGTACAAGGGGCGCCTAAAAAGTTAAAAAAACATTACCATGTCCGAGTCTTTCGCACTTTGCAAGAAATTCAAGTACAGTATATATATATATATATATATATATATATATATATATATATATATATATATATATATATATCTATATATATATATATATATATATATATATATATATATATATATATATATATATATATATATATATATATATATATATATATATATATATATATATATACATATATATATTTTAAAATAGAACAAAGCCTCTACAGGCATATTTTAAAAGATGTTAGCAAATTATTGATAACCTGCACCTTCATTTGCTACCATAAAACGTTGACTGTTAAAACAATGCAGGGATTCGCTCGAAAATGATCCCAGATCGGGACACCTAAACACCGTTGTTGCCAATTAAAACATTGAAAAAGAAAAAACACTTGTTTGAAGAGCAGCGAATAAAGTTATGGAAGATAGCTGAAACCATGGGCATCAGAAAGGAATGAAATAGCGACATTTTACCTAAATACCCGCTCATGAAAAAGGTGTTCGCGAGATGGGTGCCGAAAATGCTACACCGCTGGACTAGCAACGTCGAGTTACAACTTCACAGTACTTTTTGAACATCTGTGGCAATAGGCGTGGCAATGTTTTTCTTGCCTTATTACTGTTGATAATACAAACAAAGGCTTATGCAGTGGATAGAAAAGGGAGAAAAGCCGCCACGGAAGTTCAAAGTGGAAAGATCGGCGTCCAAGCTCATTGCCACTGTTTTTTTTGGTATTGTAAAGGAATTTTTTTATTGATTTCCTTTCTAAAAATACTAAAACGAATGGGGCCTGTTTCGCCGCTTTTTTAACAAAATGCGTCATGTGGATGTAGAGAAAAAGGAAAGGCAAACTGGTGAAAGGAATCTTGTTTTTGCAAGACAACGCACCCATCTACACTGCTCGTTTTGTAAAGCCTCCCTTGTTGAGACTAAATTCAAAGAAATTAACTACCCGCTGTACAGTCTAAACCTGGCTCCCAATGGTTATTTCTTCTTTTTAAATTAAAAAAAATACCTTCGAGGGTGAGATTTTTTAGTAACAAAGAAATGAAGACGGCCATAGACGAACATTTGTACCTTTAAGTATTTTTGACCGGGATTTAAGCTATTTAAAAAAGAGATTATATTTAACAATATTTTTTTATTTATTTATATTAGCCGCCCCTCGTAAGCGTTAAAGCGGTGCCGCTTAGCGGGCAAACCGAACAAATATTATTAGCGGCAGTTTCTAATATATTTAAACTGATTCCAAAACGCCGCACAGTGATCAATTTTACTAAATTAGGGGGACAAAATTATTTTTCAAATTAAATCGGTAATTAAACTATTTTTTATGTTTATTATATGAAATTAATGATTATAAACTTATTTTTTGATATTTTAAATAAAGCTAGAAACAATTTGCTTTTAGTTTAAAGATTTAAGTTAACAAAGTATATATTAGTGGATATTACTGTAATACATAAACAAATAAATAAAAAGTAATGTTATTATAACTCGTATGTAAGCTCTTCTTCCTCATCTGCCTCATATTCTTGATCATCTAGATCCTTTGAATTATTACCATCGCTTTCGGGGATTTGGAGAAGGGATCTAACTTCTTGTGATAAACTTTCACTTTTGCGTTTAGGTAATGGTCGAATGCTACTAATAAGAGGATCTGATGATATCAGCAACGAGTTCAAGAGGTCTTGATTGCATTTTGCTCTAGAAATTTTTCTGGTATGATGTTCTCGAAATTTTCGAAATTCTTTGTGTCGAGCTTTCAGAACATCTTCCGATAACTGTCCAATCGGACACATTAGGTGTTCTAATACATCTGCTCCGTGCATTAATATTTTATGGAGACTTGCTGGCATAGGATACCATGGATAAAGGTTAATGTAAATTTTGGCAGTTTCTAGAGTGTATTTTTAAACTCGAGAGAATTTAAATCATATCCACTTGAAAGTGCATCTAGTATGGCCGAGAAACGTCTTATAAGATCCATATCTAGGCCGGTTATTAACGATACCTTTTCTGGGTCCCTAAAAAAACGTCTCGCTGTATTTCCATCATTTGTGTTCCCTTTCCCTTGAACTACTACATCTATTAGAAGGCCCATTTCTGATTTGAACCTATCAATAATTATTTGTTTTCTAGGTGCCAATGTTTCTTGCTTGCAACGCCACTGTTTTATTTCAAGTCTGTATGCTATGTGAAGTAAACACTCCATAAACCGAATTTTGGCATGCAAAATAGACAACCCAAAAGAAAAATTAGATGTTTTGCATGGTCTTTTTAGAACCTGTTCCAGATCATTAATGTTTTTAGGTGTAACGCCACAAATATAACACACTTGTGCTGATGAAGTATTCGTGAGTGTATTGCAGACCTTTCCATCCAACATAGTTTTATATAACTTGTGAGTCACAAAAAATCTGCGTCCCCTTATTTCTGCTTCTGTTGGATTTAATTTTTCTATTTGGTGTTCGACATAAGCAATTTCAGATTTTAAGTTCAGAGCTGTTTCTTTGGCAAACAAAAAACGAATTGGCCGGCAATATCGAGTAGAACTTGTTCTAGGGTTTTGCCATAATATTAACTTTTTGGCGTCAATACTATAACGAAGTTGCAATGGTACTATGGATGTCTGGAGTATGTCGGAGTCCGTACTAGTTTCATCTTCAAATTTTTGTTTGTACAAAGAATGCCCTGAACTTCCATCTATTCCCCATTTGTAGGTAATTTCAAGAGTATTTGTGCTAGTTTCGAAGAATGTTTGAATCAAAACTTCTTGTTGTGCTAACATTAAACGATTGACTGTTAGATTCAAAAGACTTTGTAATTCTATATCGACAAGTGTATCAGTAATCAAAATTTTGTCTTGAGGTGGATAACAATCGGTTTTAGCTTTGATTATTGTATAGTATGGAGGATACAATTTTACGTTTCTATCATTCGCGCACTTGCGTAGCATTATGTAATGATTTCTTGTTAATCATAAATTACAAACTAATGCTAGAGCTTCTGTAGATGTGTAGGGTCGAATAGAAGAAGTACTTGACTCGTTATCTAAAATGGATCTTCTGATTCGTTTTATTGTTCGAGGAGAACTTTCTGAAACTTTTTTATAAGAAAGGCAGCATCCCGTTGTCCACTTGCATAGAAGGACATTTGTGTAGCCAAAATTAATTCTTGGGGTGATTTTTCCAGTAATGGTTTAATTTTTTGTCTTTTAGACTTTTCTCCCACATCGTCGAAACTAGACAGTGGTCGACCTGCCCCTACTGTTGACGGTCCTGGCTCATTGTCTATTGATTGTGACGTATATATAAAATCGCCCCTTAGCCAAGCGTTATTTTGCTGCTTAAACAGTTTCTCAAAGGAGTTACTTGATTTCCATCTTTTCAATAAGTTACAGAGGAAAAGTTTAACAGATTTTGAAATTTTTTCAATCTCTTCCAAATGTTCGTTAAAATTATTTTCTTGGCTTTTAATATATTTAATAATCTCATTAATAGCAGTAACTGATGCGCCTTCACGTAAAAGGTTCTCTTTCCGTAAAAGCTCAAACAACACAAGCCTGTTCACGCGAATTTCCATTTCTAGAAATAAATGGATATATTTACCAAATTGGACGACACTGGACAAAGTTTTATACTTTAATGTGAAGTAGATATTCTAAACTATAATACAAAATAAAATTAATCGTGAAACTTTTTGAAACTTTTTTATCAATCCCACCTAATCTACTTTATGTGTGTTTCGTGAAAGATCAATTACTATCCAATTTTATAAACTTATTTGCTTACCAGAAGTGGTTTCTGTTATACACTAAACTCCAAAATATTACACAAAAACTAATTATTAATAAACGGGCACAAAAAAATATGTAACGATACGACTCTCTACTACAGACTATTTGCCTTTAACTGATATGTTTGACTTCTGACCTTGATACCATCAAAATAGCAAGTGCTGGCACCGTCGGTTTATATTTTTTAGCCCTTTCAACTCTTTACGATAGTACATATATGGTTGTATGGTTATTTTAAAAACTTGGATTATATCAATTTTTTCCACCTAATTTAGTAAAATTGATCACTGTGCGCCGCTCACGTTAACGATTACCACAAACCATAGTAGCCAGTATACAGGTTACCGATGCAGAGATTTGCCGCTCACTGCTTGTATCGTAGCTGAAGCCTAACAATTTAAGTCTGTCTGATGTAAAGAAAGGAAATGAAATTTATTTATATGAAGTATAAAGTACTAAAAGAAAATTCCTATTATGCAAGTCATATAATTTTATTAATTTGTAGATGAGATTCAGTATAGATAAATGAGGAGTGTTTATTTAAAAAGAAAATATGTAGATGTTAAAGAATTAAAAAGAAATAAAAATGTTTGACATTAAAATTCTTAAAATTTGATTCTAAATAAGTTAAATATTAACTATTTATGGGCTTAAATATACAAGGTGTTACAAATTCAAGGTTAACTATTAGGATCTCGGGAACGGTAAGAGATAATATAGATTTGGTTAAATTGGGGCAAAGTTGCGCATTTTTATACTTAACAATTTTCCGTTTTAAAAAATTTAAAAAATCTTGCAGAAAAGTTTTTATATCTTTTCCAATTTATATAAAAACAAACGATACATTATCATTGCCACTCTTTCTGTTCTATAAAATGATGTAATTGAATTTAAGATCCGACGATTTGTCTTTGAGCCAACCCAATATATATTTATGCGACGTTTTGAACCGAAAAATCATAATCATTTACTATTTTGCCATTAGGTTCGAAAAAATTCCGTTTGCAGGTACGTATGCATTCATTTTCTTATGACCGGCTACAATAAAGTTTAGAGAGGTCTTTGTGTTTCTTGTTAATTAAATTTTAAATAAAAAAATTAAAATAGTATATAAAAATGAGTAGTAATAGAAAAAAATGTATGCATGCATATAAAGAGCGATATATTGTGGGATTTAAAATTAAAATAATAGTTTATTATGTTTAAAACCAAATATTCTGCCTATTTAAAAAAAAAACACAAAGTTGATAATAGCAGCTTAAAGGCGAAATGTCGAATCATTAATTTAGTGGCATCATTTTATGGAACAGAAAAAGTGGCAATAATAATATGCCGTTCTTGTATATCTCTGCAAATAAACTAAGAAAAGAATAAAAACTGTTTTCCAGAATTTTCTTTATTATTGAAGGAGGACAGTTTCTCCATATTTTTCATTTCCCGATTTTTACATTGGCTTCGATTTTGAATTTTCATATGGAAAACTCTGTGTATTTTTACATTTGTTTTTATTTCTAGGACAAATCTGCATGTGTGATATTTTTAAAAGATTAAATACTTATTTTATGTCTAACCAGAACCATTTTAAAAATTGCGTGGCTAATGATTAGACGCATATTACTTTTAGTATATTGGGTAAAGAAAATTTTAATTAAAAAGTTTAGGTGACTGGTATAAAAGATAGAAGTATGACAAGTTAGAAAAAAATTATTTAACTCCTATTTTTTTATATGGCAACCATTTTTTATAAATATTCGGCGATAGCTGGTGGTGCTTGAATTGGTAAATTTACCAACCGTTGCGGCAAGCACTAAGAAAAACGATTTATTGGAGAATCTAAGCCTAATAACAATTCAAAAAATTGTATTAAAAATAGCATAATAAATTTAATAATATTAAACAAAATACTAATTAATAATAATAATTTACTATTGTCAAGTGTGCCACAGATAGCCATAAGGTATAATGTTTTTGAAGACATTTTAATCAAAAAATAAAAAACCAACCCAGTGTGATCCTCTCTCATTTTCTATTTGAAAAATCAACCTACTATTAGGAATTCTAATTCTATTCTATCTAAAATATATATAATATTATATATGTATTTTTATAAAAGTCAATTTTCTTGGATTTAGGTCAGTTAAATTAATAATAAAATGGTTAAGATGTCATATTATATTTTTATGAAAGTCAAATGCTAAAGGAACTACATAAATTTTTTAAAAATCTTCATTGTGACGTTTCGGCATATGGGTTTAGCCTTTTACAAACATTTAAACTATAAAAAGAATGCTGATGTTATATATATAAACATACCTTAAGCGCAATATTCCATATATAACAACAATACACAAAAAAAAACTAAAAATACACAAAACTATTTAAAAACACCCTTCACATTATGGCTACAATACGTGTTCGAATTAATATTTATTGCAGACTAATAATAAAAACTAAATCTTGAGGATTAAAGAAGTGGGTGACGTTATGTTATTAGGATTGTTAGTATCTTTCTTATCATTTTTTAAATTATTTGATTTTTGTATTGCTATCATTTCGAAAAACTCCTGTTTTTTTAATTAATTTTAAATTTCAAAATTTTAGTGTTTTTATAAAATCAAAACGGTGATTATTTGTTCTTTCGTGATTAGTTAAAGCTGTTGCGTTCTTTTTTATCGTATTTATGACCTTTTAGTCATAGTATTTTCTAAGAATGGACTTGTTTGTCCGATATATGTAGCTTCGCAGTTTCCACATGGGATTTCACAAACAATGTTTTTTTTTTTATCTTTGGACAAACCACGAAGGCTAAAAGCCTAAATACTAACGTACCGCGGGTGTCTTAAGCGAGGTAAGAGGGAGTTTGTTGACACGGGACTTAAATACTTGAAGATTTGTGGGGGAAGGAAAAACCTCCGCGGGCAGAAGGTTCCACATTCTAGAAACTCTAGGGATAAAAGAACGAACAAAGTGGGAAGTTCGGCGTCTGTCCAGTTGGACTATAAAGGGATGCATACCCGCGGCCCCACGAGTTTCTCTGTTGAGAACCGTGAGTGGAGGAACTATACTGGACAATTCTTCGGAGCAGAAGCCATGGAAGTACCTATAAAAAAGCGATATATCCCCCACAGTCCGACGATGGGCAAGAAAGAAAAGCCTTTCTGTAAGTAAAGGATCATTAATGAGACTAATAGCTCTTCTTTGAATGGAATCAAGAATGCTCAGGGTTATGGGGGACGCCATGCCCCAGATATGAGAACAGTATTCCAAGGGAGGTCGGATTTGGGACCACAGCTCTCATAACATATATAGATTATTTACTAGTTTCTAAAAATGGCAGTTTATACTACCACCGGCTTCTAGTGACTTTTATTTCGCGATATTGGGAACAGTCACTTACTTCTGTTGGCAACATCGTTCGAAGTCTGCATCTGCAATGTCATTTAACAGATGATCACCAAACATAAACAAACAAGTTCTTATGTGATTTTTATTATTTTATGGTTTTACTTTGCTTTTCGGCAGTGTTCTGACTTTAAAACTAGTTAAATTATAAGATAAATTGTTTTTAAGTGCTTTAAACAATGGTTTATTAGTAAAACTTTCAAAGTTTACCTTTATGTGTATGAGACCAGACATTGTTTATTTGATATTTTTATTTGCTTTAATGCTCCAAGCGACTGATTTGTAAACAATTCTTATACACTTTGTATATATACGCCCATTTGTTAAAATGCAAAAGTAACAATCTAAGTAAAAACTTTGATAAATCCATAAGATATGATAAGATTTTATGGTTTCCCTAAACTAGTTTGACACAAAAAGTATGGTTTGCAGCTTCCTGCAGGAAAGATTATTTAAGCTGTGCTACTGCAAGAATTTGTTTCAAATATTTTGAACCTAAAGATTTTGAAAGAAATTTGCAGCAAAAACTTAGCTTATCAGTCAAAAAAGGGTCCAAAACTGAAAATAAATTAGAACCAGTATACAACCTTAATTTGCTCAAGTCAAAAACAGTTGCCATCAATTAAGGAAAAAGCTTGGATATAGCCATTCAGAAATTTGTCGAGCAACTTATTACCCAAGGTATTGATTTATTTTTGAGATATACACATAAAATTGAGTAACCCTATATGGCTCTTTTTAGTACCTCCGGCATTAGGCTATTGCTCTTGAGCATCTAGATGAATCAAATATCTGAAGTTTTAATAGTGCCAGAGACAACAATGAGACGAGCAACTAAATGTAAATAAATTATACGAGAGAGAGATAGCTGCTGGGCCTTCCTTGTCTGTCTTCAAGGATGGCAAACGCAGATGGCGCGTGAGTCGACTTTATCGTTTGCCATCAAATTCAAATTATATAGCTATGCTATTTTTGCCCTTAATGTTAGGTACTTGTTTTTGTTTCCTATTAATATAAAATATTGGGGTTTAGTTCAATAATTACACACACCTTATTAAAAATGTCATTTATTTGGTTTCTATAAAGATTTTTTCTTACAGATAACCATGTCAATATTACCTTAAATTATCTGTTGAAAAGCACAAATTTAATATATACACTGTGATCACTAATAAAAGTCAATATTCAAAGTCTAATTAAAGGTAAAAAACCACGAAACACACAATAAATCACAGAAAATGTAAACAAACTGTCCAAACAAATCGGCCATTGAAAAATATCAAACACAAATATCGATTAACATTTCGGCGTGGCTGCCTGCGGCAACGTTGTCAAGTTAAAAATATTCGATTCATGGTATATTTTCTTTCTCTTAATTAGATGTGAGCCAAAAAGGACATTAAAGTTTACATGCAGAAATTGTAAACAGCTTGGCAACCAGGGCAAAGCGATGATAGCTCCATCTACGATAGCCTGCCATGATGAAAGACAAAGACATATTTATTGGAAATTGCGTTAAACCAGAAAGAGATAAATACAATGGACAAATTGTTAGGACCAGTTCCTCGTCTCATTCTTGTCTCTGAC
>JACEGR010008012.1:0-40000 GCA_014170235.1 Listronotus bonariensis
TTTAAAATATGTCTCGCATTATTTGCTTTTGTACTCTGAGCTTCTGTAGAAAATACAAAAATAAAATTGAAAAAAATGTTTATTTGCATATGCTTCTTTTACTGGCAGTAAATATACAAGGTGTCTCAAAAACATAATTTTCATTGTCCAGTGGGTTTTTTTAAAAGGAACACCCTGTATATTTTATCAAATTTTGACTCTGTATTGAATTCTACATCAAAAATGTATAGCACACTATACGTCAATTATTACTGGTTTTTGAGATATCAACAGTATGCTGATATACTCATTAACGATAAAAAGTAAAAAAAGAAAAAACTATTTTGGTTTTAATTATTTTTAAAAAAATCTGTCACGGTCAGAGTGACAAATAATATAATACCACATGGTATTATTATATATTATATTTAATTACCTTTCATTGTTAAAACTACTAATAGGTAAGTAAGTCAGCTACATTTAAGCTTTTTAAGCTTATATCAGAGACAACAATGAGACGAGTAACTGGTCCTAACAATTTGTCCATTGTATTTATCTCTTTCTGGTTTAACGCAAGTTCCAATAAATATGTCTTTGTCTTTCATCATGGCAGGCTATCATAGATGGAACAATCATCGCTTTGCCCTGGTTGCCAAGTTGTTTACAATTTCGGCATGTAAACTTTAATGTCTTTTGGCTCGCATCTAATTAAGAGAAAGAAAATATACCATGAATCGAATATTTTTAACTTGACAAACGTTGCCGCAGGCAGTCACGCCGAAATGTTAATCGATATTTGTTTTTGATATTTTTCAATGGCCGATTTGTTTGGACAGTTTGTTTACATTTTCTGTGATTTATTGTGTTTCGTGGTTTTTTACACTTAATTGGACTTTGAATATTGACTTTTATTAGTGATCCCAGTGTATATATTAAATTTGTGCTTTTCAACAGATAATTTAAGGTAATATTGACATGGTTATCTGTAAGAAAAAATCTTTATAAAAACAAAATAAATGACATTTTTAATAAGGTGTGTGTAATTATTGAACTATACCCCAATATTTTATATTAATAGGAAACAAAAACAAGTACCTAACATTAAGGGCAAAAATAGCACAGCTATATATTTTGAATTTGGCGGGCAAACGATAAAGTCGACTCACGCGCCATCTGCGTTTACCTGCCTTGAAGACAGACAAGGAAGGCCCAGCAGCTATCTCTCTCTCGGATAATTTATTTACATTTAGTTGCTCGTCTCATTCTTGTCTCTGCTTATATTTAATTTATTTTAGATACATATTTACTTATTTCACCTAAAAACAAGAAATAATTGTCGTATTACTGTTTTTTTAGTGCAAATAAGTAAATATATATGTTTATTATTTCTATTATATTGATTTCCCATCTTTGATAAAGAAACGAACAAAAACCTTTTCGCAAAAATAAATTGTGATATCGTCGGCGTATATAAAAAAAAATTGGAAAAATTGATTAGAGGCCATTATTGCTTAAAAAAGTTGTTCCTTAATATTATGATTTGGTTCAACTAAGATTTTAATACCTTTAAAATTATTAATAATTAAGTTATTTTATATTACTAAGAAAAAAGTCGCACAACAAAATACCTAAAAAGCAGTGTTATAAAACTGAAAAAAAATAAATAAAATACGTCACTTTGTGATATTAACGACGATATGTGGAGTCTTAAATGCAACCATGCAAATCCAGAATATTCTTATTAGTATATTGCACAGTTAAATAAGGCCAGGCACTAATAATGCCGGCCTTATTTTGACATCTGAGCTTGCGCAGATGCATGGTAGGATAAGGACTCCCTTAATAAGAATAGTGCCTGGTTTTATTTATGTCGGTTTTAGATCTTGCCTTATTTTGGTCTTATTTTAACTTCGGAATTGTTCGGCTAACCCAACGGCTGCCGAACACAAAATCGAAAAGTTTTTAGAAGTAAAAATACTTTATGTTTTACCCATCTATTATTGATCTGTAATACCTTAGAAACGGAATATGGTATGGTAGCAATAATACCTGCTATCACATCCAGGGCATTATAAGCGGGCATTATGATAATGCCCGCTTATAATGCCCTAATGCGCTAATATGGAAATTTTATTGCTTATCAAATTTTATTTCTCTCACAATAAAGATCAAGTTTATACAAACATATGTATTAAAATAAAATCAATAACTTACCAGTTCCTGAAAATATGCCATTAAAACGGTTTCCGTTATTTGAAGAATTTTCGCATCTTTCCAAATACCAAATATGCCATACTCCCGATCATACTGTTGCCTTGATTTAACTGGCAAAAGATTTTCGGTCGCTTTTATGGCTTTTTCTCTTATATTTTGTGGAATTTCTTCCATTTTGAGCAAATCGTTAAATAAAAAATGCCAACTGACTAACTGATAGAAACATCAAAGTCAAACTTAACACCAGTCATTATCTACTTACGTATACAGGTACAGGTGCAACTATATTTTTAATATTGCGAATAAATAATGTAATTAGTCATTGAAAAACTCTTTTGGGTAAAACATAAAGCATTGTATGCACCATGGGCTTACTGGACTATAATGCCCATCAGGTCGAAATCTAGCCCTCGGGCTATTTCGACCTTCAGGGCATTATAGTCCTAGTAACGCCCTTGATACATAAATAGCTATTAAAACCTTGCTTTTTCAAATGTATTTCTGTAATTGTGTTAAACAAAACCTATAACACAAAAAAATAAAGAAAATCTACTATTTTTTTCCTTTTTTTGGGGTAATGGTACTGTCAACATGATTTATAGCAATAACTAAACTCAATAATTAATTATAGGTACAAGCATTATTAAAATAAGGCCGGTATTAATAATTCTCGAGCTTAATAAGGCAACTTGCAATAATTCTCTATTATCTAGCGGTTTAAAAATTTAGGGTTACCATCGGTATTTCAAATTCCTTGCAGACTCGCTAATGTCTGGTTCGAATCGTCTTCATGAATAGTTCATAAACCCTTAAATTTATCATAAAATTAGCCAAAAGTGCTTCTGGAATTCGTATCCGTGTGGAAGCAGAAGTTGTACAAGGGTCGGCTCGCATGCAACTTATTAAATTTATTTAAAGTTAAGCAAATATAGTGTTTTTACCCTAACAAAAACTATTATTTATTTTTTATATGGTACTTCCCAATAATGGATGTTTTTAAATTTATTAATTTTTACAGCTTCTTAAGATATAAATGCATAATAAAATTCATGCATTATTTAAAGTTACACTTTAACGTCATATTTTGTTTGACTTCCAAGATATAAAAAAATATACTAAAAAAATGTCTTATCAGCTTTGTGTTCTCCAAAATATTATACTTATTACATTTTTAAATATCTCGTATCAAAAATATTATATTTGGTATTTATCATAATTTCTTTTTAAATTATATTTCTAGATGCAGAAGTTCCATTTAAAAACTTTATTTTACAGTCAAAAACACAATATAAAATAATAATGAAACTAAATAACACTTACAAACAAAACAATAAACCTACGTTAATGTTTATAAAAAACAAAAGGCCAAAGATAGCAAAAGTAGAGTTTTAATATTTTTTTAACAAACCAATCGATAGGTAGAAAAAGCTACAGAAATGATAACCACTCTTTTTCGCGATGAACGTTCATAAAATTACCCTATTCACCTTTCTTTGTTTTTATTAAGTTGTTAGTCGAAGATGCCTAATGTTTTGTAAAATGTAATGAGTCGTTTTTAAAAGAACCTGTTGCTGGTCAAGCCATAGACAGCCCAAGTTACATATGCAAAATTTTAAACCGTGGTCAACGCGTAAGATTGAGTTTTCTGTACAGCTATTAGTTGAAAGCCAATAAAACATAATTGTAAACCTAAAGCATTGTCTTTTAACCAATAGCTGTACAAGGTGGCTCGAATTCGACGCTCATCATTGGGATTTCGGAAACCGTAAGAGATACAGGATCAGTTAAATGGAGGCAAAGTTGCGCAATTTGATGCTCAATAAAATGCCGTTTTGCTTTTTAAAAAATTCCGAGTACTTCCGAAGATATTCGAAAAAACCGGAATTTTCAATTTTGGTTTCTATTGTTTCCTGGCTATATTTGTTAAGATAACTTAAAATGGAAAACACGTTTTCATGGCAACTTTTCTGCTCTATAATTCAGTGTGATTAAATATTGAATCTGACGTTTCGGCTTCTGGCGACCATCATCAACTTAATTTTTTTAAATACGGACCTGATATTTTTTTCAATTTAATTAAATCCTTTCATCACTCTTAAAACACTATATATCGCCACTTTGATATTTGCCGACGTTTCGACAAAAATTCCATCACCAGAATATTGCATATGTATTTAACCATAATACGGCCCTGAACTACATTTTTAGGTAAGAAGGTGAAAAAAGAATAAACTTATTACATATTCGTAATCTTTTTATTACAACTCATTGATATCTAACAGCGGAAATTACTTTATTAACCGAAAATTTCATGAATATTAGACATAAGATACAAAAAGGTAGACAACAAATCAGCTTACATAAAAAATTGGTAATACTATCTTGATGCCCATATTAAAAATAAACATAATTTAATCACTATTATAAGTGTTCAAAGAGATAACCTTCCGCCTCGATACATTTTCTTGCTTTGCTTTGTATTATTAATACAGCTCGATTAATTGTTCTCGCAGGAATGGCAGCGACTTCCCTTATCAAATTTTGTCGTAGTACTTAAAGGTCGTGAGGTGCATTTTTAAATAAACGGTTCTTTAGATATTCCTCAAAGGAAATAATCTAGGGGACTAAGATCTGGGCTCCTAGCGGGCCATCTTGCAAAACCATTTATTAGGAAATATATGGTAAAGGAATTGAGCTACTTTCCTTCCATTGTGGGCAGGAGCTCCGTCTTGCTGCCACCATATTTCTTGAAATACTGCCAAAGGTTGATTATCTAGGGCGTCTAAGACATCATTCCTAATCAAATTTAGATATCGTTCGGAAGTTAAGGTCCCTTCGTAAACGAAAGGTCCAATAATTTTGTTCCTCCACATACCAATCCATACATTAAATGAAGTTCTCCCTTGAATTCGTATCAATAAGTTGCAATAAAACATTATGAATATGTAATAAGTTTATTCTTTTTTTTACCTTTTTACCTAAAAATGTAGTTCAGGGCCGTATTATGGTTAAATAAATATGCAATATTCTGGTGATGGAATTGTCTGTACGAAACGTCGGAAAATATCAAAGTGGCGATATATAGTGTTTTAAGAGTGATGAAAGGATTTAATTAAATTGAAAAAATATCAGGTCCGTATTTAAAAAACTTAAGTTGATGATGGTCGCCAGAAGCCGAAACGTCAGACTCAATATTTAATCACACTGAATTATAGAGCAGAAAAAGTGGCCATGAAAACGTGTTTTTCATTTTGAGTTATCTTAACAAATATAGCCAGGAAACAATAGAAACCAAAATTGAAAATTCCGGTTTTTTCCGAATATCTTCGGAAGTACTCGGAATTTTTAAAACGCAAAACGGCATTTTATTGAGCATCAAATTGCGCAACTTTGCCTCCATTTAACCGATCCTGTATCTCTTACGGTTTCCGAAATCCCAATGATGAGCGTCGAATTCGAGCCACCCTGTACAGAAAACTTGATATCACGCGTTGATAACGGCTTAAAATTTTAAATATGAAACTTGGACAGAGTTTAGATACCCATTTTTATCAGTTTGTTTGACCGAATTGCAAAATTATCCTTCTTAATCTATGTCGCCAACTCCTTAGGCCGGTCCTGCCTATTCTTCTCCTCACGCAACCTGGTAGTACTGGAGAACTGCGATTTTTCCCATAAAAATGTTCCCACCATCAGTCGCGTTGACTAACTGCAGGAGCATTACACCCACGAGCGTTTTTGCAAAAATTCGTGAGGCGCATTTCAAGAAACACCCTGTGGGAGCTTTCGGGTTCATGCAGTGCCCGGGGTTAGGAATACTGCACTGCATTGTAAGTAGCCATGTTTTGCGTGAGTAAAACAAAATTTCATAAAACGATGTATCGATTTGATTTTTTGCAAATTATATGGTGATGGATTGTCTTTTTGTTGGGTACACGCCTGAAAGAATGGGACTGCTTCGATCCTGGTCCCGGAGTATACGAGCTTACCCTGTTCAGCCCTATTGACCCCTATGAACTGGCCGGTCGCCTGAAACAACAATAAAAGAAAACTCCCCCAAAACCCAAAAATTCTAATTAAAATACGACGTTTCGAAGTCAAGTCTTCCACCGTTGTCAAGTAAATTAAAAAATAAAAATAATAAGTTAACTAATATTTAAATTAAAAATGATTAAAATTTTAGATTATTTTTGTATCGCAAACTGAAAATAGTTTGACATATGTGTCATGAGTGACATAGGTAACTGGTGTATTTATTATTTGTAAGACAAAAAAGGTTGAGTTAGTTGATTTTTCCTTTGCTAAAATACTCGAAGCATCCCAGTTTATTCTATGATTGTTATCAAATGCGTGTTGGCAGATTCTTGATTTATGAAATTCTGTGTTTTTAATGTATGATCTGTGTTCTTTTATGCGTTTAGCTAATGGTCTACAAGTTTCACCTATATAAAACTTATCGCATTCGCAAGGTATTTTATAAATGACATTTTTTGTATTTTCATTTAAGTTGTATGGTTTTGTTTTTGTTAATTAAGATCTAATGGTGTTTTAAGATGGCGAATATTAAATTTATTTCCTATTCATTACATTTTATTTGATAGTCCGGGAATGTATGGTAAAAATAAATTAATAGGGGTCAATAGGGCTGAACAGGGTCAGCTCGTATACCCCGGGACCAGGATCGAAGCGGCCCCATTCTTTCCAGGCGTGTACCCAACAAGAAGACCATCCAATAAATGAATCCGCCTCAACTCAATATAGAGCATATATATATATATATATATATATATATATATATATATATATATATATATATATAACCATATATATATATATATATAACCCCGAAAAAACCTTTCAGTACGTTTGTAAAAAAGAATTACGGAAAAGATTACGGGATAAAGCGCTTCTTATTAAAAAGTTACTTTTCCTTGGGCAACCGTGCCGATATTATAGATGGGCCCATATTTAATTCATTCTGAAAGCGATGCCGCCAAGTACAGAAAAAATGAAAAAGTAAACAAACCTTTTCGAATGCACATAGCCTCGGACACAGCTTGATTACATATTTTCAGATAAATACATTGCTAAAACACGTATCACCTACTTACAAAACATTTTCTTATTTCGCCTCTGCCTTCTATAAAACCGGTGGCAAGTGGCGTGGTACTAAGAAACTCGTCGGGTTAAATATTTTTCGCTGCAATAAATCATTGTTCACAAAAGGGTTTCTTTACTTTATCATTTTTTGTGTACTTGAGCGGAATCGCTTTCAGAATGAATTAAATTTGGACCCATCTTTACTATTAAATTCTTCATGCTCGACTCCTTTTAGATAAGAAATTGGTAAGTGTAGCTTTTAGCGGTTTTAAATATATTTAAAAGTTGCAGTACTTTGTACTAACTAAGGAGACGAAGTACTAACACAGTGACATGATTTGAGAATAATAATATTTTTAATCAAAAGGAACGTGACGAATATAAGAGGTAAACGAGACGTATAGTGAGAGTTGATCTTTAAGGAGTTATAGTAAAATTAAAAAAAAATTACCTTAGCCCCGTTATTTTTAAGAGAATAAAAACGTGCCATTTTTTTGGTCAACCGCATATAATCAATTCGTTCGTTGTACGTGTTCAACGTGTTTTTTAAAAATTGTCCGAATTAAAATTACGCATCAGCGGGCTCGTCGCGACGCGAATTTGTGGTTAATTGGGACCCTGACGTGCGGTTCAACAGCGGGGAGATCCGTATCGCGGTTGGGGGTTCGAAAGGGGTGCGTGCGTAATGGGGAGTTGGAGAAATCAGGGTCGTAGATGGTAATCACGAGGCGTATATTTAAAACAATAAAAAGTTTTGAGTGGTGTTTTTATACCCGGTAGTTTTGTTAGATTTTTCTGCGTTCTCGCTAATGAAAATGCTCCTGGTACAAGATTTACAGGGTGTGCCAACTCTATTTGATGGGTTTGTTAAGTGGCAAAGTGGTAAAAAGTAACATTTTGTTAAAAAGATACGTGCATCAATAGGTTTGTTCCAGCAGAATGTTGGAAACATGTTAGCAACAATTGTAAAACGCCGAAATTGTTACAAACATTAGTCAGAAATGTTGGCAACAGTTTTCTGCTGGAACGAAAAATAAACAAGGCGTGCATACTGCTTATACGACATTACAAGAAAGGTTTTGTTAAAAATTGTCAGTAATGTTTAAAGAAATTTTGCAAACTTTCATACAGTTTCCAACATCTTAAAACTACTGCTGGAACAACAAACAATTGTATAATGTTAGAAGCATGGCACTGCTGGAACGACAAATTTGACGTGCGCAGAATCTGAACGGTTGCAAACATTTCTGACAGTCTGCTGGAACAAACCTAATATTTTATTTATATTTATATTTTATGAATATTTTTATTATTTACATCATAATTTTTTATTTTGACAGATATCGCAAAGCTGGTGCCGCCTATAGAGCGAGATTGGAGAATAGACCCAGTGGGCTTGTTTCTGATATTGGTTATTTATTAATTCCGTCGTATAAGTTTTTGCCCAAATAAGCTCATTCGGCATGATCTACCAATAAAAATAACCCCTTAAAAAGATGATTGCCTGCAATAAAATGATTAACGGTAGTCGGGAAGACACGGTCGTATTGTGAAGGTATAATAAGACCGTGCTCTCCCGAGTACCGTTTATCGTTATTATTGCAGGCAATCGACTTTTTAAAGGAGGTATTTTTATTAGTAGATCATGCCGACGAAGCTTATTTGGGCGAAAAACTATACATCTTAATGTTCTTACTTTTTCAAAAACAATTTTTGCGATCATATCATACAGTACCGTAAAATTCGAGTGTATTTAAACGTAAATTACTAGTGTATTTTAAACATGCACTTGTCCATTCATTTCTATTTATATAACACATATTTTTGCCTCAAGATTACCATCTTTTATTTCTCTTCTTCTTAATTACATGATTTACGAGTGGGCTGGCCGCAAAGCCTATTACGCGGACCTGTCGTATATTACTCCGTCTAACTTCAGAGTAGTTAAGAGCTAAATAAGTTCGATTTATCGCTGTCGCATAAATCTCAAGATGACTCTAGTACTACGTTCTGAAATTTGTTCCAAGGTGTGCCAAGAGAGTAATTTTCATTAAATAATAAGGAAATTTGATTTCACAGATGATTTTCTATGGTTTTCGCGAAAAATAAGAAGCATTTCTCTGCATGGCAGGGCCGTGCGCAGAAACTGATTTTGGGGCGGAGGGGTGGGAAGCAAAAAGATGACAAGCAACAAAAGAACTCCCAAACAACCCATCTTTAAGAGGTCTTTTCGGGCTCGGGGGCTCCTGCGTACGGCTCTGCTGCATAGTCATATAGCTATAACGATCGAAAATGCCTTTTGTTTTTTTAAAGAACCTTTGAAAAGTGTTTCAAAAGCCAGGTGAAATATTTGAAGGAGCAAGTCCTTGGCAAAGCCATCAATTCTCAGTTATAACAATAAAACCATGCAAAAATGCGTCCTATTTTTTTTTTTACGAGAAAACCGTAAGCTCTGTACCGTAGCGGGGACCAAAGTCGGTCTATATAAGGTCACGACATTCGGCCATATTGCTTTGACGAGTTATGACGTCACATCTCCCATTTTTCGGATATGTTGTTCAGTGCCGGAGATATACAGTTTATTGTATTAGTAGAACAACCGTTTACACGACAGTTTTTAATTGTTTTTAAGTTGTAAATTATTTTACTTGAAATAAAAAACATTTGGAATTACATCTTTCAACAAATATCACTTCCAAAACAATGCAAAATGAAATGACAAATTCTAGACGCCACTGGATTGATCATCAGCTTTGATTTTACCCAGTCTTGCCAACTTTTCTCCGTGGAGTGCCCTTCCTTGCGTCCCCGACCTCGAACCGCCTAAAAGTTGAGGATATGTCGCAACCTTATAAATATAAACTAACCTTGGCGGGGACCATGTTTTTCTCTTAAATATTTAATTTGAATCCTGCTCGAATGTTATTGGGAAAAACTATACATCAGGACATTAGTAATAGTAATAGTATATTACATTACAAGTGTGACTCATTTTACACGAGTGCGACAAACCCACGAGTATAGGAAAGTCATTTTCACACAAGACGTAATGTACACTATTTTTCCTATGACCACAAATTATTCACCAAAAAAAAAGTTTGTTTGTCATCACAGAAAAAAAAGAAAAAATTGATAACTTTGCAACACTAGGCTGATATATACTTTTCCTCATTGCGGTATATCTACATTAATACTATAAAGAGCTAAAGTTTGTAACTTTGTTTGTTTGTTTGTAGGGGCTAATCTTTGAAAATACTGAACCGATCATAAAAATTCTTTCACAATAAGAAAGCTATACTATTTAGAAGTTCTATAGACTATATTTTATTATGATTGGAGTTTAGAGAAAAATATTATTAACGCCCAACAAAGTGGGTACGGGTCAGCTAGTTGACAATATTTTTATATTGAAAATAACCTACCTACGTAGTATCTTTGTATAACATTCATCATTAAAATATTTCATGGTTTTCTCAATGCAATTCCAAATAACAACCTGATAACTGCAAATTTATTTTCCCCACGACCACACACGAAAATGACATAAAACGCACTCCTTAATCATTTTAGAAAACGATTATTATCACACGCGTGTTGAAATCTACTTTTCAACACTAGTGTTAAAAAGTAGAATGACAGATGCTTAAAGTCCGTGAAAAAAATATATTTACAGTATTTTTTTAACAAAATATAAGTCTTAACTTACCAGTGCTAACAAATATTATTTTTTTTTACAAATTAAATTGATATAATAGTTATTTATATTTGAGGGTTTATTAGGTTATACACTTTTTATTTAATGGGAATGGGAAACGCGTTTAATAATAGGCAACCCATTAAACATATGTACTAAAATCGATATACTAAAGACCTTATTTGGTTATAAAAACTACTTCTATTTACAAGGTACTTTATAGATGACGTCGTTCAAGATAACTTTTTAATGTTGCAACGTCGATTTCAGCATAACGACTACTGTTTTTCATCCCTTTGAAAGTGAGGTTATATGTCACATACCCACCACTGATCTCGATGGATGGCCAGTGTTATAACCTGCGCGAAACAAAAGTTACATTTCATGGGCGAAAAAACCGGTTTGTGCGCAAGCCAGTTGAGGGTAAACGCACCCGGCGCCAAACAAACTATCCGCATTATCGAAAAGAATTTGTTGACGGCGTCTTGGTTTTTCTGTTCGAAGTACGGTAGGCTAATGAGCGTCACGGTCAGACCGCTGACGAATGGTACGGGGTGCCGGTGTTTGTATTTTGCCACGGCTTTTAAGTGCCCATGTTCGTCCACCCATTCATTTTTTTTACTGCGCGAGGGGCGTAAAATCCGAAAAATGCTTCTTGCCACTGCGGATCTAAATGTAGATTATCTATGATACCCACACATATTTATATTTATTAATAATTATTATTTAAAACGTATATTTATTTAGTGTTTGTGTCCAATGATAAGGGGGTTTTCAGGTAATTTTACCATGAAACACTTAATTAAAGACATAACAGTGCATGTAATTCTGTAAGGTACCCCGCCCAGCACCCCTAGTCACTCCTCGGTCCCGCAGGTTTGTTAAGTTATATTAATTAAAAACGGATTAATGATAACTACTTTTGGTCGTGGAAAAATATTATACATGACTTGTGTCAAAGTGATTTTCACACTCGTGGTAGTTGTCGCACTCGGCTATCGCCTCGTAAATATATCACTTTCATCACTTGATATGTAACTATTAAATAACAATATGCCGATGACAGCTTTATACTTTGCTACACTAGTGTGATATAAGGCATTTTCTATGCATAAAAATAGTGTGCTATTTGCTATTTTCGCATATTATGTTTGTAGGAAAATATCTTTTAATAGCTTTGTTCGCGGGTTCGATTCTGAACCGGTTCTGGGACTATTCGCATTCGCAGGGAAAAAGCAGCGTTCGCGGTTAGTAAAGTCCTGAATTTTTAGTAACAGTTCTGTGTTCGCGGGTTACTATGGAATGCAGTTCGTTACCGGTTCGTAACCTGATTAGCAGTCCTGTGATTTTTGTTGGAACTAAAAGTTCAGTTCGGAATTTCATGCGCATTGTCGACATGGTCAGCTGTTTACTGTTTTTGTGGTGCAGAAATAAACCGTTGTATTACAGTTTATTTGTTTCTGTCACTTTTTATGCGGGTTAATATACGTGTTGAATATTTTTTTAAAATATTTTTGTGATTCTGAGCGTATATAAACAAAGGTTTTTATTTGTATTTCGTATGAATGTATGTATGCAATAAAATAAATAAAGATTTCATTAAAAAATATAGACAATATTACAAGATTCTACCATTTCTTGTTGTTTGAATTTTATCTTTAGTTAAATACACATACTTATGTGAAAAACGAGAGGAGGCAGGGAATCCCTCGTCTTCCGCCGAGAGACCTCGAGTGGTTTTCGACAGTATAACAATTTACCTTTTTGTTTGAATTAATTTTTTTATGTAGTATCCAATTTAACCATGAAAAATCCTAACCAAAAGGCTAGGTTAGAATACATCCTCAGCTGTATAGAAAATCGTTCGCGGTAAAAGAAAATACAGAACTAATAAATAACTAGACATGCGCTTTAAAACAATTCTAAACCAGTTCGGTTCTGGTTCAGAATCAGTTTATTACTAGAACCGCGAATAAAGCTATTGCATAGTTTAAAAAACGCATGCGTAAATTAACTTTGATCTGGATGTTAATAATAAACAAAACTACTATTGGGCGTAAAAGAGTAAAACGAGATTTGAGAACGTAGTTTGGGCCGAGGTCTGTTTATAGGTCGATGATTGTTTATTGGAACGGTTCTCAAATTTGTAATGAGCATCGTATAAGTTGTATAATATAATGAGCTCGTTTATTAAACCTCTATCGCATTTCTATAATTGTTTTTGTACCTTGGAATAATTCACGAAGTTGCCCAACAACTAGTGGATTTTTTCTAAAATATGCAAAAATTAAGATCAAAGGAGAAAGAGAGAAACAAGTATTATTTTCTTAAGTGGAACACCCTGGGTTCATATATAGGTACAAGAAAATATGCTGCCAAAAATTCCTGAGGCTAAAGTATTACGATAGTGATATTCTTTGGAGACATGATGGTAATAGTTCGATATAGCGGTTTTCGCTATTATAACAGATTTTTAAAATTCTTTTTCAGGGCGTTTCTATAGGTCGATTATGACACAAATCTGTGTGCGCGTTTTCCAAAATCGATTTCTATAATTTATTATTAATAAAAACATATTACGGGACGGTGGAGTGAACAGGGTGCTGGGTGGGGACGAAACATTAGAAATCCTACATTAAACGCCCAAAAACAGTATTTTACAGTACACACCGCACTTTCTGTTTACAAAAATGTCCAAAAAATTGTTTAAAAAAATTAAAAATAAATAATAGTACAACAATCCCGCCATGGCTGTCACTGCATAAAAGAAGCGTTTGCAAAATGTCTTGCGATGTTGCCAAATAAAGTGAGAAAGTGTCAATAGCTTAAAAAAAAGGAAGATACAGGACAAAATTCATATGAAAAATTAAGTTATTCCTTCTTCCTATTATAATTTGTAGAGAAAAAAGAAAATACCGAAACATAAAGAAGGAGGCATTTCTACAAAAATACCATTGTTTCTGATGGAAATGGTGGATAATCCCCGAAATAGCCTTGGTGTTAATTCTTCATAAGAAGTTTGGCAACGCTGCTTCTATTAAGACTGTCATTTTCATAATGACGAACTTCATGTTATCAGCTGACCAAATTGAATGCGCCTATTTTCCTTCTTTAATTAATGGCGTACGAGATATCTCATATGTGTGGGATAGTTATTCGAAAAATTTAATACTTTTCAAAATTAATTTACATTTTTCATGTGCCCCGAGTGTAGTGTATTAATGTTTTTTGTGTTTGACGTTGGAGTTATACTGTTTTGTCCCCACCCAGCACCCCTGTTCACTCCACCGTCCCGTAAATATGTTTTTATTAATAATAAATTATAGAAATGGATTTTGATAAACGCGCACACAGATTTGTCTCATAATCGACCTATAGAAACGCCCTGAAAAAGAATTTTTCGAAAATCTCTTATAATAGCGAAAACCGCTATATCGAACTATTACCGACATGATCAGTACCGTCAGTAGGGGTGGAGTTTTTCTGCCGCCCGAGCTACCTTGATTTTTTTACTATTTAATTTTTTGTTTTAAATAAAATTAGGGTGATTTAACACCAAAAAAGGTAACCTTAAATGATACCTATTATAAGTAAAAAATATTTTTAAATTTTCTCCATTCTGTCTCCCCAACGCAGCTAAGTTTCACCGAAAAACTGTGTGTTTTACTTAATAAGACTTTACTATAAAGTATACTGGGTGTTTCCTCATTGGGGTAAAAAATTTTAAGGGTTTATTTATATGCTATTTTTTTAATAGTTTATATAA
This sequence comes from Listronotus bonariensis, assembly GCA_014170235.1. NCBI lineage: Eukaryota > Metazoa > Arthropoda > Insecta > Coleoptera > Curculionidae > Listronotus > Listronotus bonariensis. The sequence continues at coordinate 14,754 of JACEGR010008012.1, forward strand.
ACATGGGTTTGCAAATTTTTTGTTCTCAAGTTACAGGGTGTAAACTTTTTTAAAGGGAATATGAAAATTAAGCCAAATTTATTTTTTTTACTTAAAGGATTTTTCTTTGTTAGCTGCTGACAGCAGCTGTAAGCACATTCATTTTTTTGACAAATCAATGACGTCAGTCTCACAGCGGTTGTTAGCGGCGTCGGGAGATGTTTAACCACTGTCTAACAGGATGAAAAAACAAGGAGGGAGAAATATAGCCGAATTTGAGGTTAAAAGTCAAACAAAATTGACTAAATGGTTACTAATAACAATAACAATAGTATGTGTGGAAACCATGTGAAGGATTAATTTACCTGCCATTAAAGATATTGCGCATTTTTGTTTTAAAACTGGAGTTGCCATTTTTTTTTTTAAGTTATAATATTATTATTTTTTTATGTCATTTGTCATTGGCGGTAAGCGCTTTTATTTTTTCAATTCACATTATAATGACGTCAGCTGTTAGATAAGCTTGTTAGCAGCTGTACGACAAAAGACTTAGAAAAATATCCCTTTGAAAACTCATAATATTTCGTAACAAAAAAGCTTTATTTTCATTTACTTAATTTAAATTATAAAAAATATAAAATATAAAAATTGCAAACAATCAGTCGCTTACATTATTTATGGCCGATATAAAAGAACGGCAGTGGGGCGGAATTTAAATAATATTTTTTATATTAACTACATTAGACTGTGCAGCAATTCTGTAATCTTAGGTAGTTATGAGGGTCATAGAAAATCTTTTATTTTTGTATTGTATTTGTTTCCTTAAACATTTTAATGAGCTTGTGGCGGCAGAAGATATTTACCGATTTTAACAAACTTTTGTCAAAATACTTAGTGGGGTTGTAGGCAAATTTTTGGGAAATTAGAATTCTTAATTTAAAAAAAATAGAATTTTTCAATCCACCCTAATGATCAGTAAAGGAAGTGAGGGAACGGGAAAGTAGAAGCCACCAAACATACAAATTTTGTTATGGAAATTTGTTTTTTTACAAAGAATGCATGGCCAATCTTCAAGCTTTCACGAAATTAATGCTGGAGTGCCTCAGGGTTCAGTACTAGCACCAACTTTGTTTCTTCTTCACATCAACGACCTTCTTTCTTCCACAACCAATCCCATTCATAGTTATGCTGACGATAGTACCCTTCACTCCACTTTTCAGGTTCTCAAACCAATCTCTCAACCCGACTTGGAAAGCAAACGCAGGGCGATGCAGATATCTCTTTCACAGGATCCCAATTTGATATTGGATTGGGGCGCCAAAAATCTCGTTCAATTTAATGCATCCAAAACACAGTCATGTTCCTTGTCGCGAAAAAAATCATTAAACACTCATCCTTTGCTTATGAGTGGCCAGGTTTTGCAAAGCGGGGACACATTTAACCTTGTGGGCGTCACATTTAAGAATAACCTTAATTGGCATAAACACATTGTATCTATAGCCACCGCGGGTTCAAAAGCTTAGATTTCTTTTCCGAGCCAAAAGTATTTTTCTCCTTCCAATTTATACACTTTGTATGTGTCCCAAATTCGACCCTCTCTGAAATATTGTTCACATGTCTGGGGAATGGCATCCCCTACAACCCCCAGCATTCTTGATGCCATTCAAAGAAGGGCTGTTCGTCTTATTAATGATCCTTTACTTACTCAAAGACTTCCTTCTCTTGCCCATCGTCGAGCTGTGGGAGATCTATCGCTCTTCTATAAATACTTTTACGGCTTCTGCTCCGACGAATTATCCAGTATAGTCCCTCCTCTTGCAGCTCCCAACAGAGAAACTCGTGGTGCCGCGCGTATGCATCCCTATACGGTTCAATTGGATAGGCCCCGAACTTCCCATTTCGTTCGTTCTTTTATCCCTAGGGTTTCTAGACTGTGGAACCTACTGCCAGCGGAGGTCTTTCCTTCCCCACCAAATCTTTAAGTTTTTAAGTCCCGTGTTAACAAACTTCCTCTTACCTTGCTTAAGACACCCACAGTACGTTAGAATTTAGGCTTTCAGCCTTCGTGGATTGTCCAAAGATAAATACGATGTCATTGTTCGACGGTAAGATGTATTCTTACCGTTGATATCGTACTAAAAGAATTATCGACAGCAGAGATTTATTTCCTTATATTTTCTACACTTATACTTAATTTTGCCATACTTTACCCTATCAGACATGATTCAAAAACGCGTTTTGCAAACTTTAAATTTTCCCTAATGTAACACATAAATTTTTATTACCAATAAATCAATGAAGATTTCAACGATCGTCATTTTACTGCGGTTTTATTACATTGCTTTAGTAATGGTGTGTTAAATGGACCATTTGTTATATATTTAACCGTAGGTGTAATTGAAAAGAGTAAAACTCCTCGTTAAACAGTACTAAAAGCGCAATTCAGAGGTCGGACAGAAATAGAAAACTCAGGTGCATGTTTTATACCTTTCTGAATATATGCGAAAAGAAATATACCGGACGGTGTATAATTGCCAATGATATAAGGGTTCTAGGTGGAAATATTTAAATTTTATCAAAAAATCCCATTATTTTGCAAAACTATCTATACACACTACATTTTTTTTATGTCGGACGTTTAGGTATTTAGAAAAAAATGTGTAATAGTTTCTAGCATATATTAATGCTAGTAATGTTTACCCGAATTGATATCACATTTTACTTTTAGTATTTATTTTTGTATCAGTGCGTGCATTTTTATACGAAAGAGATGTTTTTTGTACGCAAGTACCAAAAATTGCAAATCTTAAGAAGCTAGACGCATTTACGAAGAACGGTAGGTCTAAGTGTATAGCATCTATACAATGTGTGTCCAAGATAAGGATCCTAAGCATAGGAATCTCAGTACCTATTGGAGATACAACTTAGGTTAAATTAGGAAAAAGTTGTGTTTTAAAGCTTATATATTTTATTTTTTTCTGACTTGAAGAGATGAAAAACTAATAACACTTTTTCATTGGCACTTTTTAGGTAACTACCTTTAGATATTATACCCGACGTTTCGAGAAACCATCATCAACTTTATTTTTTATATGACTCGAAAAAAGTACACCCTGTATCTAATACCATTTTTTATTACAAATTCAACGATGTATCACATGTCATATTTTAAATTTTAGTTAAAAGAAAAATTGCATTTTTTCTACTTTTTAAAGGTATTTTAAGTAGTCCTTGCAAACAAATGCTTGGACGTTAATACCTATTACCATATCTGCAACATAATTAATTATCATTATAAAATAGTATTTGTCGTTATTACCCTGTTTGTCGAGTTGTTGTTTTTAGAGAAATTGTTCTTATTGTTACTGTTATCTTTATTATTGTTTATTGGTGAATAGTTAATATCTATTGGGTTATTATCGTCGAATATGCCGGGTGGCAATTATAGCCATAAAGAAAAGTTTAACATGCTAACGTGCTACATTTTGTGCCACAAAAATACTGTAAATACAGCAGCAATGTATCTTTATACATATCCAAAAAGAAAACAGCCATGTAATTCCATTTTCTTACAGCGGGCTCTGAAATTTGAAAAGCTAGTTGTATCTCGAAAAAAGAAATCTTCAGAAAAAAAACAGTTGTTGAGAACTGAGATATCAACTTGGCAAATTAAACAAAATGTAGAAGTAGCCAAATCAACAGCTCAATTTCTTTTGCGTAAAAATAGATATCACCCCTATAAATTTAAGATATGCCAAGGACTTAAACCAGGAGACATTTTAAACGGCACCGATAAATTTCTTTAAAAAATATGGTGCGACAATCATGATTACTAATCATGGTATCTTCAACCGTCGCAATACGCATTACTAGGCTCAACAAAATATATCGAAACATCATGAACGTTTTGGGTTTAATATGCGGTGTGGAATTTTAGGAACTAAAATACTAGGTCCATGTATTTACCTATAATTTATTAACTGCAGAAATGATACCTTCATTTATTTTTGCAGCACAAAATGTAGCATGTTAGCATGTCAAACTTTTCTTCATGGCTATAATGGCCATCCGGTATATTCGACCATAATAATACAATAGATATTAGCTATTCACCAATAAACAATAATAAAGACAACAGTAACAATAAGAACAATTTCTCCAAAACAACAACTTCACAAACATGGTAATAACGATAATTACTATTTTTTTCCTACGACCACTTGTGAAAATAGCAAATAGCACACTGATTTCATGCATAGAAAATGCCTTATATCACACTAGTGTTGCAAAGTACTTTACAGCACTAGTGTTGTAAAGTACTTTACAACACTGGTGTGATACATATTATGATGTCATTCTAAAAACTGCTATTGGTTATGCAAGTGACATATTTATTGTAGTGACAGTAAAAACTTTTTATTTACCTTAAACGGTAGAACACAAATTAGCGGAAATCATCTTATTTTATATTTATTAAAATTTACGAAAAATAAAAACATAAACAAAAATAGACATAACCACAAAAACAACTTTCACTGACTGGCACAGTGTTGTCAGGTAAGTAGATCAAATTTAAAATCTCCCTTCTACCTTTGAGCACGTACTTTATAGAGGCAGCCTTGCCGCTTGACCGTTCGACCTAAAGCGCCAGAGAAAAAAAGCCTATAGATCAAATTCCTTCCTCTCTTTCTTCGTGTACTCAAACAACTAGTTAAATCTTTTTTAATCCCTAATTAAACCTAAGGCTAATACACACTTTATGAATCCACTTTCTTTATCCATTCATAAATAGAATCAAACCCTTCCGACGTTGCCAAATGCTTTCCATATTTTGCATGGTAACTGACGTTTGGTAGTCGTTTTTCCTTACTTTTAGGACTTTAGGTTATGCATTTACAATTTTCATATTTTTTATATTTTTTCTTAAAAATATGAGAAAAACTGTTATTTTTACTTAATTTTACATGTGATGTTTAGTTTCATTAACTCGTTTTACCAATTTTACCCCACCCAGCACCCTTTTCACTCCCCGGTCCCGTAGTTTAGATATTTTTTAAAAACGGAATATTTTGGATATGCACCACTTACGTTTTATTTAGAAGAGTGTCTAAAATATGTAAGAATCGATAATTTTTAAAAAACCCTTATAATAGCAGAAAACCGTATTAAACTATTAGCGTTATTACCTAACAAAACCATACAATTTTTATTAAGTGAGGGCCTTTTTAAATTCCAAAATGATAAAAGTTATATAATGCTTCTAGGTAGGTGATTTTCGATGTAAAAATATTGTCAAAACAGTATAATATAGCAGTGAGGAAAAGTATATATCACACTAGTGTTGCAAAGTAAATATCACCCTAGTGTTGCAAAGTTCTCAATTGTTTTTTATTTTTCTGAACAGACAAACTTTAATTTATTTATTTTTTGGTGAATAATTTGTGGTCGTAGGAAAAATAGTGTATAGTACTCGTGTGAAAATGACTTTCTTACACTCGTGGGTTTGTCGCACTCGGCTAACGCCTCGTGCTACAATATTCCCACTCGTGTGAAATTAGTCATTTTCCACACTTGTAATGTAATATACTATATCATGACATTAAATTAGGTTACAAACTCGGTAACAGGTATTAACGCAAAGCGATTGTTTGCAAGGCCTGCTTAAAAATACGTTTAAAAAATAGAAAAAGTGCAGTTTTCTTTTTACCTATAATTAAAAATATGGCATATTAAACATCGGTAAATTTGTAATAAAAAATGGGATCAGATACAGGGTGTACTTTTTTTTCGAGCCATATAAAAATATAAAGTTGATGATGGTTTCTTAAAAACCAAACGACGGATAGAAAATCTAAATATACCATCAAGTAGTAACTTAAAAGTGCCAATGATGTGGTCTTCATTTTTAGAAGACTCCCAAAGACTTAGGAGAATTGTAAATACTAATACATTTAACTGTAACTTTAAGTGTTGTGTTTCCTTTTTTCTTTTTTGGTGTATTGCATTTACCTAAATAAGTGACTGATAATCGTATATATTGGTGGTGTATATCGCCAGTGTATCGATAAGTCCTGTCATTTTTTTGAGTATAAATGTAAGGTACTGAAAGCGTTAATAAATAAAAAATATAAAAAATTGTTGATTCAGTTGCTGTCCTCGTAAGCTCGTATTCCTGTTGTGTTGCAACGTTGCCACTTTTTTATTAGAGGCACAGTATCGTGAAAACGTCTTCAAAATTTCTCAAAAATATTTACACTGATACCAAAATTATTATATAAAACGATTATTTTTCTAAAGTTATAACACCCTGTAGTTCTAAAAAGGAGAACGTTTGGAACATGTATTTACACGGAGTTCTTCCTAATTTGCGTTGGATAATCACCCCTTAAATTTTGGCAGTACTGTACTAGATGATATTGGCTCTTTACCAAAGATTCCTTTTAGGCCAATAGCATTTAGTATATATTTGGTGTAAGTCCCATATCTTAGGTACTATTCAGATTTAAAAAAATTTAATATCCTACTTGCACATTTGCTGCAGAGATCTTTCTTTCATTTTCACACTTAACTACATTTTTGGCGACATTAAAGTCTAAATAACGCAAAATACTGGAAAATTCGCGAAAATCTTGGCAGAACTGGCATTTAAAATAATTAATAGTTTAAAAAAACTAAAAAACACGCTTTTATATGCAACCGAACTAAAAATTGGAAAATAATTTTTCATTAAAAAAATATTGTCATTTCATAGTAAAAAGCGTGGGGTGCATTTTACTATTTTTTCATAACTTTTCCATCATAGATATTTGCAAATATAATAATTATAACATTTAATATATTTATCACCCCACGCTTTTTACTATGAAATGACAATATTTTTTTTTAATGAAAAATTATTTTCTAATTTTAGTTCGGTTGCATATAAAATCGTGTTTTTTAGTTTTTTAAACTATTAATTATTTTTCATTTTTTAGTTTCTGCTACTCTTGACAAAATGGCGAAAAAATTTTTTAATGAACAAGAGTGGCAATTTTTAAAATTTTTCCAACAGATTGCAACTCACTAAAAATTTCTTCTTCATTAAGTAGCAAAGTTTGAAATTTTGCCAACAGATGGCAATCCAGGCAATGTTTGGACCGTTGCCAATATATTGCAACCCACTAAAAAATTTCTTCTTCATTTAATAGCAAAGTTTGAAATGTTGCCAACAGATGGCAACCTAGGTGTTGTTTTTATAATATAATGGAATTTTTTTCCTGGCGATCCAAAAAAGATAACGGGATACTGTTTGCAGATTATTGCATTGTCATGTTTCCTTAATACGTGTGCAAAGTTTCAAAGAAATCGAATAGCTGGAAGTTGGTTAAAATTAGGCTCAAAGATTCCTATACATAGCCAGATAGTTACAACCCAAGTTAATAAAAAAGCGTGTTAACGGCATTTATTAACTGTTATTGTTCATAAAAATTGAACACCAATGGTGCAACTAACCCAATTGTGTAAAGAACTTATTAATTTTTATTGTTCATAAAAATTGAACACCAATGGTGCAACTAACCAAATTGTGTAAAAACTAAAAAATTTCTTCTTCATTTAATAGCAAAGTTTGAAATGTTGCCAACAGATGGCATCCTGGGTGTTGTTTTTATAATATAATGGAATTTTTTTCTGGCGATCCAAAAAAGATAACGGGATACTGTTTGCAGATTATTGCATTGTCATGTTTCCTTAATACGTGTGCAAAGTTTCAAAGAAATCGAATAGCTGGAAGTTGGTTAAAATTAGGCTCAAAGATTCCGTTACATAGCCAGATAGTTACAACCCAAGTTAATAAAAGCGTGTTAATATGCATCGTCTGCCTCAACCAAAAGAGATAAAAGCCCGTTGGCGAAGCGCGGAATAGCAACGACGAGCGTGTGCTGTATGCATCGGGCACGTCGCGATGGCAGCCGGCGATAACGACCCGAAAGCCGCGATTTAATTTTTAAATTACAGTGTCCGACGTTATTTATGAAATACGTGTTCGCTTTACCTTACGAGATTATCGCTATTTTCGTCGATTAAACAATAAATTTTCGTTTAAATATGCAGGGTATGTCGTTGATTTTTTTGTTCCGTTTAGTTAGATACAGGTCTAATACTGAATGTCAATTAACTAATTCAACTAAATATCCTTAAAATAGAACGACTTTATTAAAGTCTTAACAATTTGTAAATAAAAACCTACCGTTAACACTTGTTGGAGATTGGGCGCATTAAGGACTACTCGGTCGCCTAACCCCTGGGTAAGCAGAGTGTAAAGAGAATAGACAAGGATAGATGATCAATCGCCTTGTTACATTAAATTTTCAATCCATTAATGTAACATGTGTTTTACTAGTACTTACTTCGGTTACAAATTATATGCATGGTAATTTTCGAATACCTGTCTCGACACCTCATTATTTAAGATTGGTCTCCCTGTGAATTCAGGCCGTGTGGCTTGGCTATACAAACTTTTATTGTTTCTACACCTGAAAAGACTTGGTTTGCCCTCTAGTTCTCGTATTTTGGGGACTCCAGACTAAAATTCAATATGCACTCTGGAGAAAAACTAACTTAAAACAGAAGTATATACTTGCAGGTTATACTTTTACAAACTGTGGGCATATCAGGCGTGTTGTTCATTCATATTTTATCCATTGATTCCCTTTTTTGGACATTTTAAATGGTACTTTGTTTAATTAATGCTTTAAAAGGTCCGTTTTTGTTTATACGGCCGACTAACCTGTCATCAGCTGATCATTTCTTATTTTCGTTCACAGATGGCGTGTTTTTCTCACTGGCGTTTAGCCAGATCCCGTTCATAATTGTGATCGGAGTTGTCAGGTCATATGTCATCTCTTTCTTTCCTTTTGGCATGTGAGGTCGTTTTTGAAACGGTTTTAGCAGTATACATTAAAGTTCTTTTTAATATTCTTATAAGTCTAGTAAAGTAAAACTGTAATTTTTAGTCTAGCCGAATATCATTAATAGTAATACAAGTTAGCCAGTCCTCGTGTAATAAAGTTTTTGTGATTTTAAACTAAAGAATGGTTTTTCTTTAGGGTTTTTTTGTACCCATTAAATTTTTGGATCCTTGGAGTATCCAGGACCTTAGAAACTTTTCTGGTTGATGTGAAAAGTTGATTGAAGTTTATGGTTCATTTCCCTGGTTGTTCCCAATCGTTTTCCGTTGGAGTGTGATTTCACCACCTTGACCAATAGCCATTAGAAAGAAGGAAGTACCAACCTGCTGTGTTTACATAGAACCTAGATAAAATAATTTTCTCAAGTAAGATCGAACCATGGTAATAAGGGACTTGGGTGTGAATTAATTTTCTGTAATCAATATTCCTTTTATTAATTTTCTTTTAAATCGTGATTAAAACATTACTCATTCTACTTTTATAAGCACCCTGTCCCCTTAGTACCCTTTTTTTATTATTATTGATTTTTTTTAAATATCATTACCTTATTTACATTGTTTTACTGATTATTTAACGATTTGGTTGCGCAGCGGTACTTGTTAACGGCTAGCTTATTGGCTATATAAGCGTACAATTATTTACTTCCCAGTTGTGAGCTCTGCGTGTACACGTTGGGTAAGAAGGGGGTTCCACAGACGTTTATATCTTTTTTTTACTTTTAAGTTTTTTTTTAATTATTTAATTTTATGTTACACATTTTTTTTAAACTGCTTAACAGGTTTATTTATCTGTTTTATAATTTAAAAGCATGGTGACATTATTGTCCTGTTGACTAAATAGTAATAATAATTTTCTAGTCTAATTCTTGGTTAACTGATTTTAATATAAAATAATTTATAATTAATTAAATTAAAAATTTAATAATTAATTAACTGTTTTTGATATATTTTTTTCTTAATAATATAAGACAAGCACAAAGAAAAGAACAAAACTATTTTAAATAAATTTAGAGCTTGCTTCAATTTTGTGGTTTTCCTTACTTCACAAGGCTATTCCTTCTTAGACTTTCAGGGACATCTGAGGACCTTCTAACTTAGGTTTGCGGTTGTTATTGTTAAGTTAGTGGCGCCCTAGGTATTCGGAGTTAGTTTTTTTTTTTAACGAACCTCCCCACGCCGACTTGAGTTACTGGAAGCACATTGTTACGTTACCGCGGTCTAGGAGGAGAAGTTGTGAAGCTGAAGCAGCTGGTTAGCGGAGAAACAACGTAACATTTTGGCGCCCAACGTGGGGCGGTTCGTTAAAAAAAAACTAACTCCGAATACCTAGGGCGCCAAAAGTGGCACAATTTGAAGAAAGGGTCTGTGGGATGGCAGGGCATGCGCATACGCACTCCCAATGTCAAAATCGGCGGTATATTCAAAAACATTGATTTATTGAGTAAATATACATAAAACATTAATAAAAAGTGTAAAATGTGGTTTATACTGAAATTTATTAATATTTTAATGACTAAATATTGGTAATTTAGTGCTAATGGTGTATTAAAATCTATTTGGTAGAAGACTATTTTTTCTTAGATTGGAATAGGTTAATGTGGAAAAATGTATAGGTATAAATTTTAGGGAAATGAGAACTGAAAATAAAAATCTAAATAGAATTATTTCTTGAAAACTAAACTTTTATTGCGAGATTACTTATTTAGCATAAAAAATGGTACTAAATGTAAAAGAAGTGTATAATTTTAAGAAATATATGAAAATAGCATGCTCAAACTTACCAACCAAATAAAATCTATATTACCTACTTATACTAAGAAAAGCGTAGTAGGATTTCAGTTTCCATAGGCCACTGTGCTTGGTCCATTTTATTCGATATCTACATACTTGTTTTTTAGGTATAAGGAAGCAGATAAGATTGTAGATTTTAATTAACAATGAAAATTTAAGTTTCCACATTACTGGATACTTATTTTGAAATAAAATACTTTTGTAAAAGAAGCTCAAAAATGCTCTTTATTGCGGAAAAAAAATCCTAATCCCAAACATCTTTTTTCCACAAATTTTCAATATTGACAAAAATAAGTGTACTTTCCTCTTAACATAAATAATATAAGATATTTCATATACCTACCACTGAAAACAATTAATATCGAATGGTTAATTTTTTCGTAAAATTAATAAAAAGTTTGCCTTATGGTACGAACTTAAGTAGACACACTCTATATCTTGGTTTGTACCTTAACTGGGTCAGTTATTAAGTTTTTAAGTGTTTAGGTTTTAGGCCTTTTTATTTTTTCGCTTTAGTATAATTTTTATCACTATTAATACTTTTTAAACTGATCATTTGTCTGACTTTTACAGTTCAAGCAATTTTTTAAATAGAGAATGACGCACACAGAAATCCTCTATTGGTTTATTGTGCTTTTACCTCCAGCAAGATATTCATTAAATATATTTTACGGATGTATATAAAATATTAATGTATATAATGTTTTGTTACATAAATAAATCCTAGATAAAGTGTTAATTTGTTTTTATTAAAAAAACAACGTAAATAATTTTAAAAATAATTTATTAAAAAACCCATAAATTTCCACAAATTTTGTTTCAATAATTTATATCTATAACAAATCAAACCGAATAAAACACAAAACAAATATACAGCCACAACAATCACAAAACATCAGCCATATTGAACAGGTGAAAGTCAAGAGTTTTGACATTTATAACAGCCAATAGCAAGCCGGAAAAACAACCTCCCATGCGCATGACGAGTAATCCCGCTGTGTTAAGTTAACCATCAAACCGGTGAAAGTTCGCAAGATATTTGGCTGATAGTATTGATTCAGACACAAAAATGTTACGTAAAAAGTGCGTACTGAAACAAAAATTCTAAATAAATCCATACTTTTAACCAAGCACGTCTTTTTACCAACGTTAAGCAAGAATAAAAGAAAACTTTGACGAGCTCTTTTGGTCGCTGAACACAATCACCAGTCGCAGGTGTGTGCCATTTCTTAATTGGTGGGGGTAAATCAACTGTTTCTCTCCCCTTGTCCATGCTCTTTGGCAGAGTGTCAAAACTGTCAAAATAAAGCCATGCATTGGGGTAATTTGACAGTCCGCTTACTTAGCGGCTAAGCGGCTAAGTATTTTTAAATGAGCTCATAACACAATGCACTGAACACATTGGTTGAGAGAGACCGAATTGAAGCATCGTTTATCCGGCAGGGGCGTTGGGCAGAGGTATAGGGTTGTCCCATTTTATTAGGGTGTATCCCATCTCGGCACACTTTATTAGGATCAATTTTATGACACTTTGTCATACCATTTATTATGACCGAACTCCGCCCACAGAACTCACAAGTAATAAAAGACATATATATATATATATATATATATATATATATATATATATATATATATATATATATATATATATATATATATACAGGAGTGTTATGGAAATACTTTAATATATTTAAACCCCAAAATTCTTGTGTAAAAATAAATTGAATAAAAATTATTAAAAATCGCGGACCACCATAAATAACAGTGATAATGAACCCCAAAATTTTACGATTTAAAAGCAAACCCGCCACTGACCAACTCTTTAAATCCCTTTAAATACATATGTTTACCTTCTGCTGAAAGCAGTTATAACATGTGGTTACGTCAACGAGCTTGAAAAAAGTTGCCAAATTTATTTTGTTCTTTATCTATGGGTTTTGCTGTTTCAATTCGATCAAACGAAAAACTTACATGATTACACAAATTATCCTTTATTACGCTACTAGGTTGTTCCAGCGTATAATGAAAGTAAAGATTACTTTTTCCACAAATCAATTAAGCTTAGTAAAACGGAATACCTTTAAATAATTTAATGGGCAGTTTTTAGACAACGTTTTTTTTTGTTAAACATTCTAAACCATTAGTTCAATCGTTCGTTAAAATGTTTTGTGCAACCAGGTATAGACATTTTATCATTAATTAATCTAAACGTGACATCTACTAACAATATTTTACCTTTTAAAACATAGGTAAAATTTATACATTTTAATATTTTTTAATAAAAAATATTTAAATTTTCAATTAGTGTATTATTTTTCCTGTTTTCCCCACATAAAAAGCTGCATAATTAATTACTATAAAAGTCTATCTCTCCTTAGCGCCTTGGTGCGGTTTAACCTTTTACAAAGTAAAAATATTACGATCCATGCATTGGTGCAGATTTTCCATTTATTCTTTCTCAAGGTCATAGAAACAAGTAAGTGTATTTCGCCACACTTTCGCATCTGGGTATTCTGCTAATTTGTGGTATTATTAAAAACCCGATTTTCTTTTTAAAGTTTAACACACTGTATCTTAGAAACAAAGCATTTACGGACCTATGTTTGTACAAACTTTTTCATAAAATTGGTTTAAAAATACGCCCTTAAATTTTCTTACCGCAATTAGAAACACCCTGTATTCCTACCAATATTTAGCGGACATCCTGTATAATATGTATGCTCCTTACAAAAAACATTCTACAGACCAATATGACATATCAGAAATTGGTTCTCATTTTAAATAATGTATTCTAAAAACCGTATAAGCATATATAATGATAAATTTGGGTGTAGTTTCCCGGCTTATCAATATTCATTGGGGGCGGAACCCATCTGTCTCATAAAAAACCGCCGCTCGAGTCGTTAGATGTTTTAATAATTATCTGGGCCTTTGGCAATTAATGCCCTGTAGATGGGTGCATATCATTATGGATGTTGTTAACAGCCGAAAAATCAAAACACAATTTGGATATTTAAATGAACGATTAATTTTAGATTGTTATTATATAATTAATGTGTATAATATTACTAGTCTACACAAATGATTAAATACATTAAACAAAATTAAATATCTTCTTTAGTATGAGCTGCAATGTACAGGGTGTCCCATTTTGGTTGTCCCTTATGGGAAACTTGGAAACCATAAGAGATATTAAAATCCGATACCCCATCCTCAAGCTCTTTTTTGGAGAAAACATTTATGGTAAAAACAGATCATCGCTGTCGCGAAGCGTTTCAGAGATACAGGGTGATTCTCGATTTTTTCACTTTTGAAAAGGTCCTGTAGCTTTGTTGTTATTGCAGATACGAGAAAACCAATTGCACATTATATAGACACTTTTTTCGTAGAATCCAGTGGCGTAGCCAAAAATTTTTGAGCTGTCATTTTTGACATATGACCCAAACATGTTTTTTTTTATTAGGGACACCCTATAAATGATTAGGTAATTAAATTGCTTGTTTTTTTCTGATTAAAATAATATATCATAGTAGGTGGTTTAATACATTTTTACGTCAAATATTGGAAAAATTATGATTTTAAAGACGCATTGCGGCTTGTATCTGTTTTTAAATTGTTTTATATTTTTGTTTTAAAAGGAATCTGTCATCCCTTAGCTCAGGAGACATTTCCGTAGAAAAAAAAATAAATAAAAATAAAAAAATAATAAGAAAAAAATTAATTAATTAATTTTTGTTTTTTTTTTTCTACGGAAATGTCTCCTGAGTTGAGGGATGGCAGTATTGTTTTTAAAGAAAAATATAAAACAATTTAAAAAACAGATAGAAGCCGCAATGCGTCTTTAAAATCATAATTTTCCAATATTCGACGTAAAAATTTATTAAACCACCTACTATGATATATTATTTTAATCAGAAAAAAACAAACAATTTAATTACCTAATCATTTATAGGGTGTCCCTAATAAAAAAAAACATGTTTGGGTCATATGTCAAAAATGACAGCTCAAAAAATTTTTGGCTACGCCACTGGATTCTACGAAAAAAGTGTCTGTATAATGTGCAATTAGTTTTCTCGTATCTGTAATAACAACAAAGCTACAGGGCATTTTCAAAAAGTGAAAAAATCGAGACTCACCCTGTATCTCTGAAACACTTCGCGATAGCGATGATCTGTTTTTACCATAAATGTTTTCTCCAAAAGAGCTCGAGGATGGGGTATCAGATTTTTAATATCTCTTATGGTTTCCAAGTTTCCCATAAGGGACAACTAAAATGGGACACCCTGTACAGTGTGTCCCAAGATAGGTGTTACAAGAGGACATTTTGGGAATAGTGGTCGTATCTTCCAAAACTGATAAATACAAAGTTTTACTTCGATTGGTAATATACAGGGCGATTAACAAATAAAAATATTAAAAACGACCAAGAGAAAGAGTACCTTTTCATTTTAAAAAAGAGGACAAAATTGTATAAGTAAATGTTGTAGGAATTAAATTTTATGTCAAAATTTAAAGTTAAAGAACTAAAAGAATTTTTTCTACATTATGCATTGTAACAGTGCAGTTTGCGAATTTAATTACAACAGCTTTCCTAACGTATTTTTTTATTTTATTTGGTACCCCTAGCGCCGTCTAGTGCGCAGTGACCTAATTATCGCGAACTAAGCTAAAAGGTTCCTGTGGCCTAGAACCCTGTGAACCCGACAAACGTTTCATTAGAGGTACTTGATGACTTGATTTTGTTCTTCGAGCATATATCTACTGGAGGCTTCGCTAGCTGTTAGTGTCAACTTTTACAAATGAGATTTTTGTGACCGGTTAATATTTTTGTGGTATATGAACCTTTCTCGAGTCCATGGTTTTGAGGGAAGCAGCGACATTTCACATGTATCTTTAAATCTTTGGCCTGTGGTAACCGTCAGATTTCGAGTACGTCTCAGAGTCAAATCGCCGAAATACGCCTGAGTGGTCAAGTGTCAATTTTGATCGGACATTTAGAGATTTTGAATCACACTTTCTGTCTAACCGAGCTACCAATATGAAGGCAATTTTGTGATTTGATATTAATTTTGAATTATCTCTGTTAAAAATCACGAATCCTTGTCCATCCTTGGCCTAAAACGTATGTCTTTTTCTATACTTATATTTTATGTTAGTACTTTTGCATAATTCACCTTTTTCTTGGAATGTCGAAACATAACCTCAAAAACATGTTGTCTTTGAATTAATTTTAATAATTTGATCTTGTTTTAGATAAGCCCGGTTTCATCTTTGATTCTTCTTTGATTCCTCCTTTCATTCATCTTTCATTCTTATCTGTTCCTTACGCTTAAGGAAGCCAGATTCAAGTTGCCTGTTTATTGTGAGGGCATGCCATAACCTACCGTACGAGCTGCCCCCTTTTTATGATATACCAGGGAATGCCACTTATCTGAATCCCGAGTTGTAGGCCCCAGCCTGTAACCAGTGAGAATCCCACACCAACATCCAGTGGACCTTTTAAAGAGGATTTCAGATAAGTTTGAGTATACATATAAAAACCTTTTAAAGTAAATAGTTAAAGTAAATATTGAATCGTCTAAAACAACATATTACATCTTAAACAAAAATAGTACACTACATTAACCTAGATACTTAAAATTTTTGATTTAAATTGGTTATATTTGTAAAGCGGTGTAATAACATTTGCAAACGTTAAGCGCTAGACTTTATATGTTTTTTATTGCTGATTAACACCCACCTTTTTTAACCAACATTAAATTGCTCTTAAATAAAGAACACTCATATTTTATACGTTGTCTTTTTTATTTTGTGTTGGAATCTGTTTGTTTTGTTTTAGTTTACCTAGAGGAACTAACCTTCCGTAGTTTACCAACACTATTCTATAACTTCAGGTGGCGCCCATATACAAGTACCTTTTTGTGGTAAACTATAATAGGAGGGCTAACAAATTATCTATTTAATAATTTCTGAATACTGATACAAGAGTTAAAGGAGTGTTTAGGTTACTCAATCCACGACCCACGTGCCCCGACTGACATTGAGCTAGTTTGAAGGTATTTTGCCTTAAAACAAAGGCTAATTTAAACATCTTAAATTAGGCAATCTTAAAAATGTACTTTAGCCCAATTAAGTTACATTATAGCATATTAACAGTTTTTTAAAATATTTTGGCTTAAGGCCAGTCGAATTTTTTTAAAAAAATATTTAAAATTATTAACTTTTCTTTGGTACACTTTGCCAACTTTTGCTCATTGGTTTACGGCACATTAGTATTGCCTGAACTTAGCACCATTTTTTTTTTTACTCTCTTGCTTTAACTTCCAACTTTGACATAGAATTTATTTCTTTACAACATTCACTTATACGGTGCATTTTCGATTTTAAAAATAAAAGTAGTTAGGCTTATGGACATTTTTCGTATTTATACTAATAACTCTGCCCTGTATAATGCGAGATTGAGGTAAGAGGGTAGCGGTTTGTTGGTTTGGACCAATCGACCAGTTGTCCCAAAATTAGTTTTAAAATTCAAAATTGTTGGTCCATTTGTCCTCTTGTACGACATTTATCCTGGGACACACTGTATAAATAAATCACTGGTATAAGACGACAGTGCTTAAAAATCAGTAATTTTTTGTTCTGTGTGGTGTCAGTCTTATTGCATTACAATAGCTTTGTTCGCGGGTTCGATTCTGAACCGGTTCTGGGACTATTCGCATGCGCAGTGAAAAAAGCAGCGTTCGCGGTTAGTAAAATCCTGAATTTTTAGTAACAGTTCTGTGTTCGCGGGTGACAATGGAATCAGTTCGTTACCGGTTCGTAACCTGATTAGCAGTCCTGGGATTTTTGTTGGAACTAAAAGTTCAGTTCGGAATTTCATGCGCATTGTCGACATGGTCAGCTGTTTTCTGTTTTTGTGGTACAGAAATAAACCGTTGTATTACAGTTTATTTGTTTTTGCCACTTTTTATGCGGGTTAATATACCTGTTGAATATTTTTTTTTAATATTTTTGTGATTCTGAGCGTATATAAACAAAGGATTTTTAATTGTATTCCGTATGAATGTATGTATACAATAAAATAAATAAAGATTTAATTAAAAATTATAGACAATATTACAAGATTTTACCATTTCTTGTTGTTTGAATTTTATCTTTAGTTAAATACACATAATTATGTTAAAAACGATAGGAGACAGGGAATCCCTCGTCTTCCGCCGAGAGACCTCGAGTGGCATTCGACAGTATAACAATTTACCTATTTGTTTAAATTTATTTTTTTGTGTAGTATCCAATTTAACCATGAAAAATCCTAACCAAAAGGCTAGGTTAGAATACATCCTCAGCTGTATAGAAAATCGTTCGCGGTAAATAAAAATTCCGAACTAATAAATAACTAGACATGCGCTTTAAAACAATTCTAAACCAGTTCGGTTCTGGTTCAGAATCGGTTCATTACTAGACCCGCGAACAAAGCTAATAGTTCTGTTATTTCCACAGAGTATAAGTGGAGGATCTGGTTAGTTCTGGTAAGCAAATTATTAGAGAATTATTGCACAGTGAAATAAGGCCAGGCACTAATAATTCCGGCCTTATTTTGACATCTGAGCTTGCGCAGATGCATGGTAGGATAAGGACTTCCTTAATAAATATAGTGCCTGGCTTTATTTATGTCGGTTTTAGGTCGTGCCTTATTTTGGTCTTATTTTAACTTCGGAACTGTTCGTGTAACCGAACGGCTGCCGAGCACAAAATTGAAAAGTTTTTAGAAGTAAAAATACTTATATCCTTGCTTTTTCAAATGTAATTCTGTAATTGTGTAAAACAAAACCCTAGAACACAAAACAATAAAGAAAAACAACTAAATTTTTTTCCCTATTTTTTAGGTTAATGGTACTGTCAACATGATTTGCAATAACTCTAAATTGTGGGTACAAGCACCATTTAAATAGGGCCGGTATCAATAATACCCGAGCTTAATAAGGCAACTTGCAATTATTCTTTCTCAACTTTAGGGTACCAAAGAAGAAGAAATAATTATGCATTTTTGTCGGGATGACCAAACCAGAAAAAAAGGGTAGAGTTAGGTAAAATTTTATTAGATGCCCAAACGAGAAGTTTTAATACGGAAATAAACTGTTATTTCCGTATTAAAACGGCCCGTAACTTTTGTACCAATGCCCGACATGGTTCTCGGCGGCCGTCCAGATTTCAATTCCCCAAATTGGAAACCTTTTTAAAAACAACCCAGCAAACACTATTTGCCGACAATATACATTTTTCATATTGGCATTAATGGTAAAGACATTGGCAATTGGTGGCAATATTATGCCAACATCTAATACGCATTAAAAAGTTAACCCTTAATAAACACTCAATTGCCAATAAATTTTACATGCAGGCGAATTGCAGGCAAGCATACAAGAATGGCGGCATACCAATCCTGATTAAATAAAGCATGCCTTTTTGTTGCAGGCAAATAAATTTTGGATTTTTGAAGGCAAACCTTCAACGCATATTCATACTTTTCAAACCATATTATTAACATTGGTATTTAACTAACATTCGAGCAATTTTTTTGATCTGTTTTATTTATAATGGCGGCTAAACAACATTATTTTTATGTTTTTTTACATAATTTAAAGGAAATGGCCTTTTCCTAACATTTTATTGATACAAATCATGCAAATAAAAATTAAGTCAAACAAAATGTTTATTACGTATTTTTGAGAGAATAAAAATAAAATGATGGTAAAATTAGCTAGGTTAATTTCGACGATTTCGACTGAAGGTGATAAATTCAAATTTCCGCTTAGCCGAAATACAAGATTTGACAATTTGACAGATGAGGCAACCTTGCTTTTGTTTGGCCGCTTTGTGCAATTGTTTTCTACGTGGTTTTCTAGCTTTTTAGTTTCTTTTTTAAAGAAAAGAGTTTTAGTAGACATAATTAAATGTATTCATTACCTAATTAGTGTGTGTTGTGTAATTAATTGGTCATAGCTAGTCAAGAAGGCAAATTCAAGTAGACAGTTCGGAGCTGTAAACATTTTGTTTAAAACCTTTAAATTTGTAGTTACCTAAAAAATTATATGAAATCAGGAGTTGCCGTATTAAAAGTTTTAAAGACGTGTTAATGAAAAGAATTATATATGTATATTTAATAGTTTTTTGTTTGACATTTAACTCCTTTAAAAATATTTTTCCCTATATTTTGGATCTGAAAATTGAGTGTAAGTGTCCCTTAAATACTTACTATTTTAAAGTATTTTCTTTGATTTAATATCTTTTTTAAATTTTATTACGTACTTTTTATTTTTTTGGTTGTTGCGGTATAAAAATTTATATTATGTAATTTTTTTATTGATAAAGTTTTCTTGCCTTTTTTTCTCATTTTTTCGATTAAAAAATTCTAAATATGTTATTTAACTTTTGGGACATTCAACTTATAAAACTTGCCATACTTATTTAATGATAAATGCCATTATCCTAAACGCATTTTTTGCCAATATCTTATTAATGATGGATGCCATCATCCTAAACGCATTTTTTTGGCATAACTTATTAATGATGGATGCCATCATTCTAAACACATTTTTTCATCATAACTTATTAATAATAACAGATGCCATCACATTATCTGCAACACGTGGCCCAATAACAGCCAATTGCCCACTTTCGCGTCTTTTGATACCTTTTGCCAATGCCTTGCCATTAAAGAGTGTTGGCAATGTCAGTAAATTAAATGTACAACGCCGGCAAAAATGTTATATGGGAAACTTTGTGGAGAAACTTCTAATGAGTATTTAAAAACTACTTAAAAATATCTAAAATCAAATGAAAACCTTGACCCTGTATCTCGCAAGAAATCAATTAGTCGACCAAGGTAATTTGTATTGGATACTTGTATTTTAGAACTAGAAATTTGTAGTCATTATGTACAGACCATTTAAAAACGATCTCTATACTTCATCCCAAACTAAGCAAAAACTTCCACATTCTCCAATATTTTCCCTTTCAATGTTCATCGGCAGGTTTCCGAGCATCGGAACCCCCATTTGGCCGCCCGGGCGTCGCCAGTTAAACATTGCCGTCGACGTTGTAACAACCGATGGCGCAGGCTCTGGGGGTATCGAGCGGCGCTGCCTCCAGGGCGGACGGTTTCCCCATATTGCTCCCTCGAGCCCCCCTTTAGGGCGTCTGACGAGGGTTGCCCGGAAAGAAAAACAGTGGTGGCGTTAAAATTTAATAACTATAGGGTAAAACCGGGATAGATGCCTCCAATTTTTGAAAAATCTTTCTAAATTTTAAAACTGGGAGGGCCTTTTTTATTTTTAGGAAGCGTGGTTACAAGGTGAGGTCCCTTTTTGCTCCTCAAAATTTTAAAACACCGATTTTTAAATTCGGGTATTTAGATTTTTTTTCAGTACTTGAATACCACATCGAGGTATTCATGAATACTGACTATTCTGAATACTTTTTTCTTTTATTTATTGAAATATTCGGTACCTATTCGAATACCGATTTTCAGTATTCGACCCAAATGGCTTCAATTTTGAAATTTTAAATGCAAAACCCAGCATATTTTACCGTTTTTAGATTTTTGAGACTATTTTAAATAGGAATTTAAGATTTTTAAAAAAATTTAAGCCTACTTGATTCTTTAAGAGCTATTTGTAATATTGCATCTAGGGGTCCATGATCCTTTATTTATGTATATTTAATCCGATCGTAAACAGATTGGTATCGTTAGATTCGTCAAACATCGTTTTCTTAAAAAGTGCTTGTCTAAAAGGGTTGCCATTTAAAAGATAATAGTTAAAAGCGAAAATGTCAATTGGCCAAATTGTTATATTCCTATCTTTCATATTAGTCAATAAAACTTTGCGATTGTATTTTTATACAAATCACCTAGGGTCTCTAAATTAATTTGGGCCCAATCATAGCCACCTAGATGCAAAATTAAAAATGGCTCTAAAAATAATTAGGTTATTAAGCTATCAAGTTACCCCAATTTTGATATCAGGGTTCATTGCCTATTATATATAATATATACAATAAGAGTTTCAATAGTAAAATTATCCTATAATTATCTTTTTTGTCTTTTCTTGCAAGAAAATAAATTTAAAATACTTTCTAAAAAATAAAAAAAAACGTTTCTATAACAAATCGGCCACATTCTACCAATCAGCGTTGAATTCAGGGGGTGGCATGGGTTTTTTTGGTGTATTAATTTAAAAGCATAAATAAAATTTGAAAGTATAACATTTAATTATACATTAAATGGTTGGTTTCACGTGGTTTTACGACCTACCTTTATTTTTATTTATTTATTTTTCCAGAATGATAAAACATTTTTTTTTACTTCGGGATCCCCTCTCCCAAGAATAAACTTCCCCCGGCGAAAAATGTCTAAATTCAACACTGCTACCGATTAAGTTAAAGGTATTAGGCTTATTTAAAATGTTAATAGAGAATTATTGCAAGTTGCCTTATTAAGGTCAGGGAATTATTAATACCGGCCTTTTTAACACGCTTTTATTAGCTTGGGTTGTAACTATCTATCTATCTATCTATGTAACGGAATCTTTGAGCCTAATTTTTACCAACTTCCAACGATTCAATTTCTTTGAAACTTTGCACACGTATCAAGGACCGATGACAATGCAATAATTTAAAAACAGTATCCCGTTATCCTGATTAGGACCGCCAGGATAAATAAATTCCTTTACAGATCCTCTGTGTCTCTTGACAAAATGGCGAAGGAATTTTTAGTGAATAAACTGGAGCATTTATTTTTAAAAAACTAATTGATATATCGAACTAAAAAATGAAAAATAAATAATAGTTTAAAAACTAAAAAAACACGCTTTTATATGCAACCGAACTAAAAATTAGAAAATAATTTTTCATTACAAAGAGTTTGTCACTTCAGAGTAAAAAGCGTGGGGTGCATTATTATTATTTTCATAACTTTTCCCTCATAGATATTTGCAAATAGAATAATTATAACATTTAATATATTAAGCACCCCACGCTTTTTACTCTGAAGTGACAAACTCTTTGTAATGAAAAATTATTTTCTAATTTTTAGTTCGGTTGCATATAAAAGCTGTCTTTTTTAGTTTTTTTAAACTATTATTTATTTAAATTTAACGCTCTGTATCTAAGAAATTAGTCCGGTCATATGTTTATAGTATTTGCTTTTTTTATAAAATGCCATAAAAATGACCTCCTTAACTTTCGTACCGTAGTTAGAAAACACCCGGTATACCGATGGTGAAGGTAATTTTAACATTATCGTAAGTGGGTAAGTAAATACTCTATAAGTAATAGTTTATAAGGATATCGGCCAGTAATGCAATAACAAAACAAGCACTATAAGCAGAGGCGGCGCGTCATAATATTAAGCACCCCACGCTTTTATTCTGAAGTGACAAACTCTTTATAATGAAAAATTATTTTCTAATTTTTAGTTCGGTTGCATATAAAGCGTGTTTTTTAGTTTTTTAAACTATTATTTATTTTTCATTTTTTAGTTCGATATATCAATTAGTTTTTTAAAAATAAATGCTCAGTTTATTCACTAAAAATTCCTTCGCCATTTTGTCAAGAGACACAGAGGATCTGTAAAGGAATTTATTTATCCTGGCGGTCCTAATCAGGATAAGGGGATACTGTTTTTAAATTATTGCATTGTCATCGGTCCTTGATACGTGTGCAAAGTTTCAAAGAAATTGAATCGCTGGATAGATAGATAAGATAGATAGATAGATAGATAGACAGATAGATAGATAGTTACAACCCAAGCTAATAAAAGCGTGTTAAAAATAGAACAAAATGTTATAAGAAAATGTTGTAGAGAATTAAGTGTCAATTTTTTACATTCGCATTACAACTTAAAAAATGGGCAGGAGGGAGCAAAATTTAACATAAAATTTAATAATTTGAAATATTTTGTAAAATTCGCTGCCTTTAGCCAAGTATTTTAAAAACTGTTAAAACATGCATGCATTTTTATGTTTGTAGTTATAATTCGCCCTGTATATTACTAATCGTAGTAAAATTTTGAATTTTTTAGTTTTGGAGCATGCGACCAGTTTTCCCAAAAGAATGTTTAAAAATTTTTGGTCCATTTGTCTACTTGTAACGCCTATCCTGGGACACACTATATTTTATATAGTCCCTATATATGTTTTGTTTTTTGTTTGTTATTATTTTAATAAAATAAAATAAGAGTTTATTTGCTTATTTTTGTGTTTTTAATACATACTAAATCTGTCAGTAAATTATTTATTTAGGTACTTTGGTGGGTTTGGTTCCACAGAACTCTTTTAAGAGGTATGTGGTTTGGTTCCGCTTCCATTTTTCTTATTCTTTTGAGCCCCCTAACTTTTCGGCAAGGTACGCGCCGCTACTGACTATTAGTCTTCCATGTTTACATGACGGTATACGCGTTAGAGTGTCTCTTTTCCCACGCATTGCCTATATATATATATATATATATACAGGGTGATTCACGGTCGATGGTAGGTTAGACGTTTATGGAAAACGGAACGTAAAATCTTTCTGAAAATTTAGCATCGTACATATTCTAACCTGTTCTATCGATTTAAAATATTTTTAGCATTGCGACGTTGCCGCTTCTATCAAAAAGTCCTATAAACTTTATTTTTTAAATGGAACACCCCTATATTAACAAGTTTTTATATTTGCCTTTTAATTATAATACTTTTTGTTAATATTGTCCTATACTTATCTCTATTGGTTTTCGAGATAAAAATAATTTGTGTTAAATGTGGTCCAAAACATGGCCTAATTAAACTTAAGTAAATTGGTGCCTCAATTCATAAAAAGTTGAGGTTTTGGTGGTAGTTTAGACAGACACAATGTATTTAATTTACACCGAGAAATCGACTCCATATCATACAGGGCGTTCTGAAATTAGTATTATTTCCGTTATTCTTTAAAAGGTCAAAAGATCATTTTTTCAAATGAAACCCCCTGTATATTACTCAATAAAATAAAAGATGAGAAAGAACGCTTTAAGATGACATATTATGTTCCTATACCTAAATCATAAAGTTTCCTTAATAAAGTCGCTTTTTGTAAAAAATATTTTTTAAAGAATTTAATTTTAAGTAACCATGGAAATATCAAGCTTCTGACAGTTTGGTGACTTTTATAAGTAACTTATAAAGAGTTATTACCGGTGTTTAAAAAAATCTTTTAAAATAAACGCAATTCAATCAAATAATCAATAATTATTCAAGCGAAGTTCTTATAAAATTATTTATTTTACACGCACAGTGTGATCAAATCATTGCCAGAAGTTGCAGAAAATTTAACCAAATGTATCCTAAATTAACACAAATGAATGAGAGGAAGTTTGTACGACTACAACATAATTTCATTAACTATGGGCCAAATTTAAAAGCGCCTCCAACATTACCAAAACCTGTTCCTTTAAATGAATACAATATTGTTAACGTTTTGGCATATTTTTATGCATATCCAGAAGCTTTAA
>JACEGR010008013.1:0-41933 GCA_014170235.1 Listronotus bonariensis
ATTGCCAACACTCTTTAATGGCAAGGCATTGGCAAAAAGGTATCAAAAAGACGCGAAAGTGGGCAATTGGCCGTTATTAGGCCACGTGTTGCAGATAAAGTGATGGCATCCGTCATTAATAAGTTATTGGCAAAAAATGCGTTTAAGATGATGGCATCCATCATTAATAAGTTATTGGCAAAAGGATAACAAAAAGACACGAAAGTGGGCAAATGCAGATACTCCCAAGCAGCATGCGGACGTCTTATTGACGAAAATTGTCGCATATGCTCTTTTTTTAAAAGCTAAAATGATGCGATATTTTATTTGAAAATTAAAATAGGAAAAAACTCCTTACTGCATGCAATTTCCTTGCAATGCAAAAGTACCATCTCTCGGAACACTGTCCAAGTTGGAGATGCAGAATTTTACACTAGCCGAAGATATTTCTTTCAAAGCTAAGTGAGATCACCTACCGCAGACCGCTCTCGAATTATTTTAGTCTAAACCCAGCAAACACTATTTGCCGGCAATGTACATTTTTCATATTGGCATTGATGGTAAAGCATTGGCAATTGGTGGCAATATTATGCCAACATCTTATACGCATTAAAAAGTCAACCCTAAATAAACACTTAATTGCCAATAAATTTTACATGCAGGCGAATTGCCGGCAGGCATACAAAAATGGCGGCATACCAATCCTGATTAAATAAAGCACGCGTTTTTGTTGCAGGCAAATAAATATTGTATTTTTGAAGGCAAACCTTCAACGCATATTCATACTTTTAAACCATATTATTAACATTGGTATTTAACTAACATTAAAGCATTTTTTTGATTTGTTTTATTTATAATGGCAGCTAAACAACATTATTTTATGTTTTTTACATAATTTAAAGGAAATGGCCTTTTCATGACATTTTATTGTTAAAAATCATGCAAATAAAATTAGGTCAAACAAAATGTTCATTATGTATTTTTAGAGCGAATAAAAATAAAATGATGGTAAAATTAGCTACGTTAATTTCGACCGAAGGTGACCGCTTTGTGCATTTGTTTTCTACAAGGTTTTCTAGCTTTTTAGTTTCTCTTTTAAAGAAAAGAGTTTTTAATAGACATAATTAAATGTATTCATTACCTAATAAGTGTGTGTTGTGTGATTAATTGGTGATGGCTAATTATCGATCCTATTTTAATTTTTAAATAAAATATCGCATCAGTTTAGCTTTAAAAAAAAGTATATGCGACAATTTTCGTCAATAAGACGTCAGCTTGCTGCTTGGGAGTATCTGCATTTGCCCACTTTCGTGTCTTTTGTTATCTTTTGCCAATAACTTATTAATGATGGAAGCCATCACTTTATCTGCAACACGTGGCCTAATAACGGCCAATTGCCCACTTTCGCGTCTTTTTGATACCTTTTTGCCAATGCCTTGCCATTAAAGAGTGTTGGCAATGCCAGTAGATTAAATGTACAACGCCGGCAAAAATGTTATATGGGAAGGGTACGGTTTAGACGATAAAAAGCGAAGATATTGCAGAAACGTAGTAGTTTATTGTCCATTATGCGATCTATCGGTATGTCAAAAAACTATTAAATATATATAATATTTTTATTAACACGTCTTTAAAACTTTTAATAAAGTTTTAAACAAAATGTTTACAGCTCCTAACAGTCTACTTGAATATCTTGCCTTCTCGACTAGCCATCACCAATTAATCACACAACACACACTTATTAGGTAATGAATACATTTAATTATGTCTATTAAAAACTCTTTTCTTTAAAAAAGAAACTAAAACTAGAAAACCACGTAGAAAACAAATGCACAAAGCGGTCACCTTCGGTCGAAATTAACGTAGCTAATTTTACCATAATTTTATTTTTATTCGCTCCAAAATACATAATAAACATTTTGTTTGCCCTAATTTGTATTTGCATAATTTTTAACAATAAAATGTTATGAAAAGGCCATTTCCTTTAAATTATGTAAAAAACATAAATAATGTTGTTTAGCTGCCATTATATATAAAACAGATCAAAAAATTGCTTTAATGTTAGTTAAATACCAATGTTAATAATATGGTTTAAAAGTATGAATATGCGTTGAAGGTTTGCCTTCAAAAATACAATATTTATTTGCCTGCAACAAAAACGCGTGCTTTATTTAATCAGGATTGGTTTGCCGCCATTTTTGTATGCTTGCCGGCAATTCGTCTGCATGTAAAATTTATTGGCAATTAAGTGTTTATTTAGGGTTGACTTTTTAATGCGTATAAGATGTTTGCATAATATTGCCACCAATTGCCAATGCTTTACCATTAATGCCAATGTGAAAAATGTACATTGCCGGCAAATAGTGTTTGCTGGGATGTAAAATACTCTATGATAAAGATTTTTAACTGTTTTCCAGAAAGTATTAGGAATCTATCAAAGAATAAACTTAAAGCCGCTTTAAAAAATATCTGATCGGTAAGGCATTTTATGAATGTGGTGAGTTTTTGATGATCCCGATAAAGATGTAATTAGGTGTTAAATACTGAATAATTAGTTTAGAGTATAGCATATTCTCTGCTTTTGTTGTTTCCTGCGTTTTTGATTGTTCCTTTGAATATTGTGTTGTTGCCATAATTAAATTTAAATTTATGTTTTGTACTTAATATTATTACGTTTTATTATGGTTTTATCTTTTTTTTTAATGGTAAGGTTGTATATTTCATGGATGTTGTCTTATATAGTGCTGTAAAATGTTATATGCTTGTTTATAAAATATTGTCAATTTTTGACATTGTTCAACCCCTTCTTGGGTTTTTTGAAGTTTATTGTAAACTTTTGAACAAATAAATAATTATCTTTCTACCTATCAATCCAGTGGAGTCTAGAATTTGCGCCTTTCATTTTGCATTGTTTTGGAAGTGATATTTGTTAAAAGATGAAATTCCAAATGTTTTTTATTTAAAGTAAAAGAATCTACAACCTAATAATAATTAAAAACTGTTGTGTAAACGGTTGTTCTACTAATACAATAAACTGTATATCTCCGGCACTGAACAACATGGCCGAAAAATGGGAGATGTGACGTCATAACACGTCAAAGCAATATGGCCGAATGTCGCGACCCTATATAGACCGACTTTGGGCTAACACCAAGGAATATAAACTTTTTAATAAGGAGCGCTTGATTTTTATATTTGTCCGAAAATATAGGTTATGTTTGTGACGTCACCTTTTTGCCATAATATTTTTTTATGTGACAAAAAAAACCAAAACTTGCATAAAATAAAATAAAATCACTTAAAAAACATTAAAAAAATGGTATCTTACCCATAATAACGATTTAAATGTCAATTTTTTTTTAAATTTCCAAAGGTCACTTATCCCTGTTTACAGTCTTTTCTGTAACTGCAGTACTAATAACTACTCAATTTGACTATAAACAGTGAAAACTAAACATTTATAAAAGTCCAATGACCAAAAAGCAAAAAATAACACCAAAACCGCGAAAAAAGCTACCAGTACGATTGTAAACAAAGAATTACGGAAAAAGATTACGTCACAGAATTTAGTGAACATAGGCTTATATGGGATCGAGCGCTCCTTATTAAAAAGTTTATTTCCTTGGGCTAACACCAGTATCACATACAAAATACCTGTGATAAAATATAAGGTAATTTAGTTATTTTAGATGACTAAGGAAGATTATTTGTTTTATGTGACTTATAGGAAAGAACAGTCAAAGGAAAATTTAAAAAAGGTGTTGGATAACGTCGCTAAACTGCCTCACATAATTTATCCGCATTCTTTTCATGACTTCAGATTCGTGTGTCGATCTGTATATTTCATAGTATTGGCGTAGGAGAAACTAAAATTTAATATGTTAAAGTCAGCCCAGAATCGGGTTGACCAGAGTTATCTTTCATATTCTAAAATAGTACCTGCATCCTTTTGGTCGAAAATACATATACGATAACCCGCACTCCTTTACTTCTGGTCGAAATTACATGTGCTTTTTAGTCCCTGCTCTAAACTTGGTCGAAATTACATCCGCCCGTAGAAACAACTTTTCGCAAGTTTAATTTATGTATATATGTAAATACTAGCCAACCCGTGCCCACTTCGTGGGGCGTTAATTCTATTTTTCTTTAAACTTTTTGTTCAATCATAATAAAATATAGCCTAGCGATCACTCCTAAATAGTGCAGCTTTCTGATAATGAGATAATTTTTATGATCGGTTCAGTATTTCCGAAGATTTGCCCTTACAAACAAACAAACAAAGTTACAAACTTTACCACTTTATATATTAGTATAGAAGTATAGCTAGAATAGATGAGGGGCCTAGGCCTAGTTTCAAAGTGTAAAATCGCCATCCTCCAATCTCACTTGAGATTTATGAGGAAAAAGGAACCATTTCTGTCATCGAAATAATTTTGAAGACCAAAAAAAGAAAAAAAGCCCCTGACCTAAAAGTGACACTGCATCACAGGATACATTTTTCTGGGAGCACACGCCCAAATATCTTTAACTTTTTCTGTTTCTAGCAAAAGAAAAATTACGTGATATTTGCACAGAGCTTTCCTTCCCCTCGGTGATATTAGGTGAGGTTTAAGTTAAACCCCCCAAAAAAAAAACCTTACGTAATTTATAGACGTTCCCTAACAGACTGTTGAGACTGTTCAAATTTAAGAAACAATGCATTACATTTAATGTATAGGTTACCACATAAAAAAATTAAAAAAAAGTTTTTCTTTAAAATGAATTAGTTTGCATATTTAAATGTTAATTTTAATTCCAAACATATTTTCTTTATAAAAAATTCGATATTTAAAAAATAAAGGTACTTTCCTCTTAAGCAAAGTTAATATTATTTGACATAGGTATGTACCTCATATACCACTGCAAAAAATTAATTTCTGATGATTCCATTGTGGGTTTTAGACCATGCAGAACTTTTTATAAAGAATAACGTTTTCTCGTAAAATTAATAATTAAAAAAATCCATATAATGCGAACTTAAGTAGACAGGCTGTATATTGTAATAATAAAACAAAAACTCAAAATTTTTAATCACTCATAAATTTTTGAAAATTTTAAATTTTTAAATTTTTAAAAACCGTTCCGGGTATTACTTTCATCCTATAAAGCTACCAAAATATGTTGATACTAATATCGAATAGTCAATTTTTAGTGGGCCGCTTAACAAATTTTGACTCTACTGTATTTATTCCAGTGCAACGTTTCGTGGCTGGATTGCCACTTTATCAAGGTCGAGGGCCAATGCTATACGAGGTCTCACTGCCTTTAAAAACTCTCTTGTCTAACAAAAATCTATAAGAAAGTTTCATACTATCATCGACAATTATAGTTTCACTACTATAATTGTCTTTGATACTATCGAAATAGAATGTCACTTTATCAAGGTCAAGGGCCAATACTATACAAGGTCCCACTGCCTTTAGAAATTCTATTGCCTAACAAAAATCTATAAAAAAGTTCCATACTGTCAGAGAAAATTATAGTTTTACTACTATAATTGTCTTTGATACACTCGAACGGCACGCAAAAACACGAGCGCACGAGGACAGCAACTGATTCATCAAATTGTTATAATTTTTATTTAATAACGCTTTTAGTACATTACATTTACCTAAAAAACATGACAGGATTTGCCGATACGTGATGGCAATACACACCATCAATATCCACATTCGTAAATCACTTAAAGTTACAGTTAAATGTATACCCATTAGTAATCAAAACACTATCAAGTCTTTGGGAGTCTTCTATCTACAAATGTTCTTCTATACTTTATCCACAAACCATACACAAAATGCGTAAACAGTGATCAACGCGATTTCTGTACGTCTATTGGTTGAAAGCAAAGACAATTATAGTTTCACTATAGACTCCCAGAACAATGCTAAATTTTTGGTCATCAGTTTGGACGCTGGCTTGGCTGAATTTATTCAAAAATCGATCACGAAACTTAAGGGGGTGATTCTACTTGACAAAATAAGGGTAGAGCTTCATATATTTTTTTCAAAATTTCATTTGTTTTCGAGTTACAAGCCGTCAAAGTTCAAGTTTTTATTTTTTGTTTTTTAAATTGCCTGCGTACAAGAAAACCCATTTGACTAATATTTGAAAGATGGCTAAGTCGTCTGCGCTTCATCATTTTAGTAAGAATTCACATTGATTGTGTGCCGCTAGAGGGCATTTTATCTACATTGCCAATTGTTTTCTTGTCATAATTGTTTAGTGTTGACAGCTACAGTAGTTTTTGGCATGTTTTCTGAAAGACTGATAGCTGGCCATTAAAAAGGTGCTCTTGATTTACCTTGCTAAATCCAACGGTTTAGACGTAAATCACCCTTAAAAATTAAGTGGTAAATTTACTTTTCTCATTTCGTTACCACCAGCTACCAGGTAAATAGCTCTCAAAGAATACTAAAGCTGTCAGTTTGATAATAATATATTCGAATAAATTCGCTTTTTAAACTATTTAATTTATAATCTTAAAATAACTAATAATGGCTAATCACCAATATTCAAATATCGAATATTGTGATATCCATTTTTGTTATGGAAAAGCAAATGGTAATGCAGAGTTGGCAAGAAGATATATGGAGAGTTATCCGAAAAGAAATATCTCTCATGCTCAAACATTTTTCAGTGTGCACAGAAGGCTTGCGGAATGTGGTGCCTTAAAAAGTTATAATGGAAATAGGGGAAGACCTAGAACTGCTAGAAACGTGCAACAAGAAGAAAGAGTGCTTGAAATTATTGATGATAATCAAGGTACTATAGTACTAAAAAATTGGGAATGAAGTGCAGCTCTGTCAGGCTAGTTCATGGAGGGTACTAAGAGAAGAACAACTCTACCCGTTTCATTCACAAAAGGTGCAGACTCTTTATGACGATGATCGGCCGAGACGGTTGGAAATGTGCAATCAGATCCTAGCTAAGTATGAACACGATAATCAATTAATTGGCCTCATATTATTCACTGACGAAGCTGGTCTCACTCGTGGTGGCATAACAAATCTACACAATATCTACACATATGCTTCCAGAACCCAAACAATGTGGTATTAACGAAACATCAGCGTAGATTTTCACTGAATGTGTGGGCAGGGATCATAGGAGATTGCCTTATTGGTCCTCATTTCTTTGATGGCCCATTAACTGGTGACGTATACTTAGATTTTATCCAAAATCGTCTCCCAATGTATCTGGAAGATGTGCCATTGGAAGTAAGGGCCAACATGTGGATCCTCTAAGACGGAGCTCCGCCCCACTTTAGTATACGTGTCCGGCTGTATTCGAATGCAACGTATCCTAAGCGATAAATAGGACGAAGTGGACTATTGGAATGGGCAGCGAGGTCACCAGACCTTAATCCTATGGATTTTTTCTTTTGGGGTCATTTGAAACAATTGGTGTACAATACTCCAACGTCGAGGATCTTCGCTTCAGGATAATCGAAAAGTGCCAAATTATTAAAGAAACACCAGGAATTTTTCATCGAGTTAGGCGACATTTTTTAAAGAGTCCTGGGAAATGTATTGAAAAAAATTGGGGACATTTTGAGAATCTTTTTAGTTTGGTTAGTACTGTTTCATTAAATTTTAGCAATTAAATGTATATCGCAATAATCCTATACTATGAAAATTTACTGATTAGTCATTATTAGTTATTTTAAATTTATAAATTAAATAGTTTAAAAGGCGTATTTTATTTTACACTGACAGCTTTAGTATAATTTGATAGCTATTTACTTAGTAGCTGGTGGTAATGAAATGAGAAAAATAAATTTACTACCTAATTTTTAAGGGTAATTTACGTCTAAGCCGTTGGGTTTAGCGATGTAAATAAAGAGCACCTTTTTTAAAGGCCTGGCATCAGTCTCTTAGAAAACATGCCAAAAATTTCTGTAGCTGTCAACACTAAAAAATTATGACAAAAAACAATTTTCAATGAAGGTAAAGTGCCCTCTAGCGGCAATCAATGTGAATTGTTACTAGATTAATGAAACTCAGACGATTTAGTCTAGGTTTTAAATATTAGTCAAATCGGTTTTCTGTAAGCGAGTAAATTCAAAAAACAAAAAATAAAACTTGAACTTTGACGGCTTGCAACTTGAAAACGAATGACATTTTGAAAAAAAAATTATATGAAGCTCTACCCTCATTTTGTCAAGTAGAATCACCCCCTTAAGTTTCGTGATCGATTTTTGAATCACCCTGTATATGTACTAGAAAACTCTTTGTAGAAACTAAATACATGCATAAAAATAAGCTAAAGAATCCTCTGTTCATTTTACTTCCAACGGTTAAGTTACATCACCATATAATATAAAAATTATAATTATAAAAAAACTAATAAAAGCAAAAGAACAATAATATATAATATACCCTTTGCTAAAAATTTAAAAGTATTCCTTATCAACATATGTATAAAAAATCGTAAACAAACACATTTTATTTCATACTTACATCTCACTCTTACACTCGTATTAACTCCAAGCTAAACAAGGACAAGTACTTTGATAACAGGTAAAAAGGAAATGGTGGGAGTTGAACATTCACCTGAGCTAGGCGCACTGAGATGAATAAAATTTTATACAAGCAGTTAGGCGAGTTTTGCTCTTTGCAAGTGCATGTGTCTTGTGCGTGTTTAAGTGTCGTTTTGTTATTTTATTTATCCGTATTTTTTTTGTGTCGATTTTGTTATTTTAACCATTACTACAAAAAACACTAACAACATTTCCAAGGTTTTTAAATTAAATTTTTGTGGCGTTATTCTATGACATTTACATAATTGTTTACGTAAATAGTAGAATTTAGTATGCAGTGATCGTGTTTGCAAACAAATTATTAACATTGAGGTGTTGAAAAAAATTAGTTAATTATGTAAGTCATATGTGTAAATGAATATTTAGTTATTTACTTTTAGTCAGTAAAAAGCAGGATCTTTTCTGTAATTTTATTTCTGGGCTTAGTAAAGACAATTTAAACAATGTTGTTTAGGAAAAATAGTTGAACTAAGCCGCCCTCTTGCCTTGTGGTATAACTCTCCAAACTTACAGACCCTACGTCACAACCTCATTTCTAATAACCCTTAAAACAACATTTCTGGGAGTTAATTACCCCCTTCCTCCTTCCCCCGCCCTATTTACGCCCTTCGTAATAAAATTGAAGACCAGCAAAAAAACTCGAAAAAAATGTATTTTCATTGATAAAATTGAAAACAAACAAAAAAACAGGTCTTCCCCGCAGGGCCGTATTATCCATTAGGCTGACAGGCTACAGCCTAGGGCACCATGAAAAAAATAGGCGCCAGACAGGGGCTTCCCCTTTTGATAACATTAAAGGCTTAAGCTCTTTAGGTGTTTACTATTTTTATTAGCGATACATATTTAAATATAATTTGGACCTCGGGAAACATTTCAAATTTTTAATTGGCGCGAGGCCCCAATTCGTTGGGCGGGGCCCCTAGGTAGTTGCCTACTCTTCCTTATGGATAATTTAATAAATATCTTAATTTGTGAAATAAATTTTATGATATACAGTGGCGAACAAAAGTATGGAAACATTTAATAAAGATTTAATATTGTATATATTAATATCATTTTTTTAAATAAAATATCATTTTTAAGTTAAGGGATGAGACCTAAAAGATCATATATTAAAAACATAAGTATACACTTAAAAACATTTGAAAAATAAATTTTTATTCAAAAAACGGTTAACAAAAGTATGGAAACATTTCCAAAACTACAAACAAAAAATATTTCAATCAATAATTCAATGCTTTTTTTTAATATTTAGTTGGCCACCCCTTGGCTTTAATGACTGCTTGGCATCTTCTCCCCATTGAGTCTATTAGCTTTGCACAATAGCTGACTGAAATTTTATTTCACTCTTCCTGCAGAACTACCCATAAATCTTCTCGGTTTCTAATATTCCTTTTCCTAATTTGGATTTCTAAGTGCCTCCAAAGATTCTCGATTGGATTCAAGTCGGGCGACTGAGAAGGCCAATCCAAAACCCGAATTTTTTCCTTTGAAAGCCAATTCTTAACTAGTCGGGATGTATGCTTAGGATCATTATCTTGTTGGAAAATCCATGACAAAGGCAGATCCTCTTCGTATGGCAGCAAGTTACTCTCCAATATCTCAACATACTTTTGTGCATCCATACGCCCATCAATCCTGACTAACGGACCAGTACCAGATCGCCTAAAACACCCCCACACCATTAGATTCCCTCCACCATGTTTGACAGTTGGAATCAAATACTTTGGGTCGAATCTTTGACCAGGAGGCCTCCTTACATATCCTGTAGAATCACTCCCAAATAAATTAAACTTGCTTTCGTTACTGAAAAGTACTGAAGCCCATTGATTTTGTGTCCAGTCTTTGTGATCTCTAGCAAACTTTAATCTTGCCACTCTGTGGCGCCTTGTTAACAAGGGCTTTTTAACAGCGCGTCTACCATGAAGATTCTCCATTATTAGACGTCGTCTAACAGTCATGTCAGAAACGTTTACATCTGGGTATTCCGCCTTTAGTTCCTTATTAATATCGACGGCAGTTTTTTTGGGTCACTTCTGGCTTTTCTTACAATTACTTGGTCCATTCTTAAGGAAGTTTTTCGTGGCCTTCCACTTTTAAATGCGGGGTCTACAGTTCCCCTTTTTAAATAACGCTTAATAATCTTACTCACAGTACCCCTTCTAATGTCAAGCCGCTTCGAAATATCAATTTGCTTCACACCTTTTTGATACAGTGCAACTATTTTCTGTTTAAAGTTATAGTCATAATACTTGCACTTTGGCATTTTATTTAGAAATACTACTATCACACTAAGTTATAAGGCAGAGCAATAACTACAGTAATTTTTAATCAAAATATATAAAATGTTTCCATACTTTTGTAAACAACAAAATACCAAAACATCAAAAAATCGGCAAAAACGAGATAAAAATTGTTTATATTTTATCAGTAAAATTCTTGAGGTTTAAAAACATACACAGAATACAGTGTTGGCCATATATTAGTTACTCGTTAGAAATAGTAAAAAATAAAATGTTTCCATACTTTTGTTTGCCACTGTAGGTACCAACCTAGGTTTTGTAACTGAAAACTTGATTTTTTAATCTTTGATGTCTTGATTCCTAAAATAAATTTCGTAATTCCTGTAGGTTTTGTAACTAAAGACTTTTTGGCTCTCTTATCCAATAACGTTCAGCCACACATACGTAAACAGGCAATGCGTGTAAAGAAGACGGTCTAACGCGAATGCCGGCATTTAAATATTTTGAGTACGATGACTAATCGTGATTGCTTTGTTGTTGCTTTACTGGCCGATTTACCTTAAATTTAGCTGATATAGTATATTAAAGGTCGAGATAACCGGGCATATCATTTCTTTTCTTAATACAAACAAATCACCCTGGCTGGATGTTGGATGGCATACCAGCAAATGTGCTATTAACCGGGGTACAGTCGGGTCATGCAAAACTGTCACATTTGCATTACAAGTCAATGTACTTTGTAATACATACGACCATATTTGCGCGCTAACCACAAAAACATTAACATTTTATGCAAATGTGAGAGTTTTGCATGACCCTTTGTAACCCGGTTTAGGATTGTACCTGAACTAAAAAAATAATTTGGAATTGTTTTTTACTAATAAAGCCTTTTATTTATTTGTTTAAACAATATACGGGATACTCCATTATTTTGTAAATTTACAACGTGTTACGTTGGTTATCTTTAGCCACAGTCGGACATGACAAAATTGAAGCTGACTTTTAAAAAGTTGTGGGAAAAATATTTGTAAATTTACATAACTCTTAATATGTAATATTACACTAAACATGTAATATTAATAACAATATTACATGTTTTGTGTAATATCACAAACATATAGGTTATGTAAATTTACAAATATTTTTACATAGCTTTGCTAGGAGTTAGTTGGTCACGCCCAACTGTGGCTAAAATAACCAATGTACAACGTGTAAATTTACAAAATATATTTTTCACTCTGTAAGTCGGATCGTTGAAATTTCTTGTGACGTGAGCATTTCTCTCCAAGAGCTGAAAAATTATACAAGGACAACATATCTCCAAGAAGGGGTCAACAATGAAAGCTCGAATGAAAGTCTGGTACACTGAAAACAATTTTTTTGTTCAAATTTAATATAAAATAAGTAACTTTTTGGTTTTTTGATCGATTTCAATTTTCTTTTAGTCTCATTGTAGCTCCCGTCATAAAGATGATTATTAAATATGGGGATTACAAAAAGCTTTATAGGATTGGGTGTTATACAGGGAAGGGCCAAATGTTGCATTTTGACCCAAATTTTCGAACACCCTACTAAATAATTCCACAGAGGAAAGAGAAAAAGAAAGGTCTTTACCTTTAAAGTTTAAAAGAAAACGCCTAAACATCTTTATAGCCTTTTCTACTCTTTATGAGTGTCCCCTTTGATGTGGTCCCCCACAACGTGATGCCCTAAGAAATTGCTTAATTTGCTAGTAGGTTTATCCGGAACTGTTTCCGCTTGACAACCTACGATTCGCGACTGATGGTTTGTCTTTTAATTGTTTTCAAATTCATGCTGAGGTGCCTTA
Source organism: Listronotus bonariensis (assembly GCA_014170235.1). Classification (NCBI taxonomy): domain Eukaryota; kingdom Metazoa; phylum Arthropoda; class Insecta; order Coleoptera; family Curculionidae; genus Listronotus; species Listronotus bonariensis. The sequence goes on from JACEGR010008013.1 coordinate 12,629, forward strand.
AGGCCCAATAATGTCTTTGCCAATTATGTTTCATTGTTCACAGGAGATATAAAAACAACTCTAAAAGAATATACAGGTAAATGGGAATACACAAATTTTAAATTATGTATATCTTTATTAATTTTATTATTGTCTTTATTACTCTTACTAAATTTTCATACATTTTATTTGTTGAGAAAGAAGTAGGTGCTTTTTTTAATTTATGGTATTGGTAAGAAACAGACGATATAATATCTGTTGCAACAGCATTTTTATCAAAAAGTTTTTTTCATTCTGTATAGTTTTCTTGTTTCCTAATCAAACTAATTGAATTGTCTCCACTTCATTCAAAAAAGAATCGTTAACTTTAAGTATGCCTAGACTGCCGAACCTTCTGAATAAAGAGTTTTATTCTTTTCTTTTAAATCTACCATAACTCAATATTTCCTTTCTGTACTTAAGCTACACCACTCAAAAAAGATATTTTATGAGAGCTGTGACTTAAGCCTTCGTGGACAGATCTAAGATACAAAAATTCAAAAATGAATGTTTGACAGTACTTAACTGATTCTAAAAAATTATTGAAAATTTATAAAAACCGCATATATAGTAATACGGGTGTCTGCGCTAATTAATGGTAAAAAAACGCATATTCCTTATGCCAAAATCTAGAGTTTTTTAGATATTAGCAATTTAGACCTGATATTAATTTTTATGTGTAAACTAAAGGGTGCTACTTCTGCATGTAACATCTGAGTAAACCAGTAAACCCCCTATACCGTCGTCACAAATATACCTTTTTTTTGTGAAAAGGATGGGGAGTTTACTGGTTTACTTAAATGGTATATACAGAGTAGAACACAAAAAATGAGACGTTTTAAAGAAATTAAAATAGTGTAGCTAGCGCCCTCTAGCTTATATATAAAAAATAAATATCAGATCTGAATAGTTGATAGTTAAAAACTCCTAGATACCGAGTTATATTTAAACATTTAAAACGCATAAAAATTTATCAAAATAATTTTAAAATATTTATCTTTCCTATTATCAGCTTTTGGGTATAGTTAGGTACGTTTGCTTAAATATTAATATTTTAGCATTAGAAATTTGTGGCTTTTCATGTACCATTAATTGGCGGACACCCTGTATAAGAGATATAATTTCCTTTGTAATAAAAAATGTAATACGTTTTTTATTTTGCTAAGAATTGTTTACTTTAATATTACTTTAAAGTTTACAGTTGTTCTGCCCATTTGCCCACGGCATATGGTAGATACGCTAGAAGGAACATATTGCAGGGGCATGGTGCATTATTTTCTCAATTTCCTGTCACCTGCTATTTCTACCAACCTGTATTCAATACCTACCTATTGTTATCGGTTTTTGTTTAATAGATCTTTACAGGATGTTTAACTTTTAACAACTGTACTGAGATCATTCTGATAAATTTAATTATATCACCTATTTTGTTTTAAAATAGAAACATTAGAGTCAAAATTTCTTAAGCGGGCCATTAAAAATCGATTTTTCGATTTTAATGTTTTTGTCAACATATTTTGGTAGCTTTTTTGTGCTAAATTTGCCCCTCGATTTGCCCCTAATTGTTATAAATAACCTAACCTAATTGCAATAAAATTTGGTAAGTGGTTTTTAAAACCATTTTTTTATAAGTTTAACTCCCTATGTCATAAGAACGAATAAGTGGCATACCCGTGTTTATAATTTTTTCCACTAATAGCAAAAAGCTAAACTTAGGAGTAAATAAAAATGAAACATATGCCAATGATATTATTTTCTAAAGAGATTTTATCGGCGGTAATTTACCCGGGTTTACAGTCATTGTTCTATCTGGGAAACGCCATATTCATGTTGTAAATTAATTAAAAGAACTTAATTAGGTACTATAAAACAGTTGTTACATAACTCTTCAATAAAAATAATTACACTTTCAATTAATCAAGAAGTTTGAATTAAACAAAACAGTTATTTTAAAATAAACCGAAATTAAAAAAATAAATATTAAATCGACTTCAAACAAATAAAATAATACATAAATGAAAAAAATTAAAAATAAGAAATAGGAACTTTTAAAAGTATTAAGGCATGAAAAGCGTTTGTTTATTTAGTTATTATTATTATTTAGTATGCACATTGGATTTATGTTATTAACTAACTTAATTAATTATTTTTCTTAATTTTTTTAAATGTTAATTTTGTCTTTTTAGTTTATTATTATTATTATTTAATCAGTTAAGGCAGTGACTTTTTCTCACGTAAGCTTATTTTAGGAAAATTATAATTCTGGTAAATAATAAGGCCAAGGTAAATAAATCTCTATCATTTATCATCCTTTAGGATATTGTTTGGGTAAAAAACGTTTAAAGGTTGTTTAAACTAAAAATATTTCCAAATTACGCAAAATATCTCCTATTTCAATAGGGTCATTCAAACGAGTTGCCGTTATCTTAAAGCAAAATTTTTAAAATTCCTATGCAAATAAATCCGTTGGATACGCACGCTGCATTCCGTCTTAAAACCGCTTTGTGACCAAACTCAAGATTATGTAAACCTTATTATAAATGTATTGTATACAGCCGACTTAAAGATTTAATATTCAGATTTTATTTTCATTTATACAGGGTGTTTTTTAATTGCGGTAAATAAATTAAGGGTTTATTTATAAGCTAATTTTGTATAAAAAACTTTAAAAAATATAACTTCGGAAATGTGTGTGTTTTCAAGATACAGGCTGTTAAACTTTAATTTTAATTTGTATATCCAGTGGCGCCTCGAGGGTCATCTAAATATATATTTATAACAAAAAAAAGTACACTACTGACTTTTTTCAATTTTTATACTTTAGGAAATAATAATACATATTTTTGATTATTGTGTAACATTATCCTAGTATTTTTTAAAACTATGGTGTGAATTTTCTTACCGAAAGGATACTTCAAATTTAACTGAAATTTTTTTCTTGTGCACAAATATTTTTTAATTTTCTGTCTTGTCTAATTCTATTTTTTAGTAAAGTTTAAGCTCTAGTCATTTTACAAGTGAAAATGACTCTTCGCCCAGTTATTTATATACTTCTCTAAAGTGTCCTCATTATTTTCTATAGTAGCGTTATAACAAAGTATCTCCCCAATATCTTTGTTTAAAGAAAAACGATCTAAATGGATTCATATGTTCTCTTTAAGAAAATGCAAAAACAAGCACATTTTGTTGGTTGGAAAAATACAAAGTTGGGGCCCTCCAACTACCCAAATCGACGTACTAAAAAAAGATCTTCATCTCCCGGTTTATTTAATTCTATTAATTATACTTATTAAGTCAGAGTCCGAGGGGCCCGGGGCAGTACCCCGCCTAGTCCCATATAGTAGCTACGCTACTCCTTGTAAGCCAATTTACAAGTACATTTTAAAAATTAAAACTTTCGTACATTTTAATAATAAATAAAATATATGTCTTTATTTAAATATCTTGAATAAAAAAACAAAGGAAAAAAATTACCGGCTGTGGAAATTAGATCCAATTTGTTATAATTTTCAATGAAAGACAAGTTTTTTTGTAATTTAAATCATTTACTGATAATTTATGTGTTTATTTTAACGATTTAAACCTATTTATTACTATGTATAACAAGTCACAGAAGCATGCATGTCTAAATATACCATAGAAAGGTGTTTTGCATATATGTAAAAGGTACCCACAATTACGTACAATTACTATCTCCTTCACATATGCCGTATTTATCTAAGGCAGTCGACTGAGAAAATGGTTAACTAAATGAGCAACTTTAAAGCAAATAGATGTATTTGACGTACAATCTCTTTCTGTCAATTTGTTTTATTAGGAAATTAAAAAAAGGATTTAACTAACCAGAACCAACCCTGACCTCCCAATGTGACAGTTTTGCATGACCGTCTGGCTATGCAAATATTTCTATTTCCATTTGCCTAAAAATTGCTTAGGCGAATAGAACTAAATGTTATTTGACTAGGCAAATAGCATTTGCCTAGGCAATTAGCATTTGGAAATGAAAATATACTATTTGCCCAGATAGATGCTCAAATGGCGGCAAATCTTTCTGGTCCTTTGCGAAAAACATAAGTAGGAATTTTTGTACCAGTTCTTTTCCACCACTAACTTCACTTTTCATAAAAATGTTTGTAAAAAATGGGATTTAAGAACAGAAAATGTTAATTTCATATACAGGGTTCGTAAAAAACATGTTTTTTTACAAGAGTAAACTACCTTTATTTTTCAGTTTTAAGCAAAATATGATTCAAACAATTTATTTAGAATAGCATTTTGAATACCTTTATTAAAGTTACAGGGGTATCAAAAAAATTCATGAAACTGATTTTAAAATTATTAAACATTAATCATTTTGAAAAATAATAATTAAATGACCTAAAAAACTTTTTTAATTTGCTTTTCAAACACCTGCTTTTTCCAAATTCCTACAAAATACAATTTTTCAGCTGTAAACGCCAGTTTTCGTCAAATTATGGATTTCAATAAAATTTTGTATTATTGTATTTATCGATTACAAACATGATTCTAAATAAATTTTTCTAATGACATTTTGCTTAAAAAATGGAAAACACAGGTAGTTTACTTTTAGAGAATAATCATGTTTTTTTAGGTTTTTGCGAACCCTGTATACAAAATCTTTTTTAAATAAATTAGAACCGTTTTGATGAAATAATAAGGTTTGGGTGCCTATTTACTATATAGCGATTTCTGCGATATATTATTATTTATTTGGAAATTATGAAGGCGTTATTATGTAGCGTTTCCAAGAGCAATAAAATTTTTAGCGGACGCCTAGTATATAGAAGAAGAATAATCGTTTTTGAATATTAATTATCCATTCTAAATTCAGTTCATGTGCCCGGCAAATTTCTCTCTACAGGAAAGATACGTGACATGCTAAATTGATTGAACGTAAAACAATACAGGATAGGCAAAAAACAAGTATATACAGGGTGTTTCTAAAAGGTGGAGGTTTGGAGGTACAGAGTGTTTAATATGTTTTTAATTTTTTATAAATAATTTTGTTAATTATAGGTTTATTGTCAATACTCGGTTCGCGGAGTTTTAAAATATTAGAACCTGTTTTTAATTTTATTGTAAACTCTAATTGCCTTTTCACATTAGCGGGGGCGTATGGAGTCTTTTCACACGTTAAGAATCCGGAAAGTCGGCAAACTCAATCACTCCATATAATTTTTATTACTCTGCCCGGCAAATCCGGCTAATTGTGAAACAAGGGTAAAGGGCGCCACCTGCAGTACCATGCACGCATTTAAAACGAAATAACTTTTTTGATCCATTCTGTAATTAATTTTTAGATTAACATTTTTATTTTTCAACATTTTGTACTTTAAAAAGGTATACATGGTTAAAGTTGATTTGCGCAGCTGTTTTTCAGATATCTGGATTTAAAAAATTCACTTATGTATGGCCAAGTCTAAACACAGAGTGCGAATAAAATCTTGATATTTGAGAGTGTGGATTATTAGGTAATTTTAAGAAGAAAATTTAAAATAAACCTATGTCCTAAATGTCATAACTGTAGAGATTCAGGAAGGTACAAAAGTCTTGTTTTTTTAACTTTATCACTTTGTATTTAGAGTGACTTGAAAAAGTTGTTTCATTTTAAATGTGTGCAAGATACCGCAGCCTTCAGAGTTTACAAAAAAAATAAGTTTTTTCGCCTCCGCAACCCTCTCCCCCGAGCCAAATATTGTAAAAATACACGAATTATTATCATCATTTATAAAAAAACTAAAACCAGATTTGATTTTGAACATGGGTTAGATTCTCATATTTTATCTTCAGGAATTGAAAGCATTTATATTGCACCTTTTGGAGACGCCTTGTATAAAGCAAGCAGCAAAAATTAAGGCAGTTTATAAATCAGAATTTAATTTTAGTATTAGTATTAACCTGCTTAAATTTAGAATTTTTGGGGGCAATAATTAGGTACTTTAAAAAACAATCAGTAATAAAAATTGAATAAAAAGTTTTTACCTTTTTATAGCACATAAGCAATTAATATTTTTTTCTATTTATGTCTTCAATTTTGGATTTTAGAGAATTTCAAGGTCGTTTCTTAAGACCAGAAAATTAAATTTGATTTATAAACACTTCAATTTAAATGTATGTACTTGAATCTTGTGACTATATAACGCTAATACTAATACTAAAATTAAATTTTGAATTATAAACCCGGCCTTAATCTCTTTATTTTCGTTTAAAAATAATGTAAGTAAAAAAAGGAACTCATTGTTTATTTTTAGCACCATTTTTAGTTTATTTTGAAACGAAAATAGTCAAGACAAATGCCTAAAACTTACTTTTTTGTCAAACCTCATAGAAAAGTGATACAATTAAAGGGCTTATTGTAAAAACATGATAAGTAACACAGCCACAGAAACCCGTTTTATTCTCTAAATTATTTAATTTTATTAATATAATAGTTTATTAACTCATTAAAAGGTAAAGTGTATTTTTGATAAAAACACATTTTTATTATTTAAAAATTTAATAACTCCGTATTTTGTGATTGTGGCTTATCGTGTTTATACAATAAGCCCTTTTATTTGTTATCTGATGCTTGCCGTTTAGATTTTGGTTAGATTATTAATTAATTAATTAGTTTTTCCTAAGTCGAAAAATTACTTTGATACACTGTATTTATTCAAGTATGATAAATAACATTTTTTAAGGGCGTTCATATTTATAAGTAATGCATTTAGTACATTTTATTAAATTGCCTGTATTGCAAAATAAGATTGGCCTAGCCACGTTACACTACAGTCTCTTTTATTGGTATTGTCTAGGTAAAAGCCAATGAACCTTAGTCGTTTTGTCTATTATTGACCATTCTTCCGATCAACCAATTCACTATCATGGGGTCGGGACACGAGTTTAATCTTATTATTAAAAATACTACGTTATTGCTCCTTACGGCGTTTTTAAAATTGGTGTTCGAATTAATGCAAATGCCTTTTATTAAATTGTTTTACTAGAAAGTGTTCTAGTCGTTATACCGGGTGGTGCTTTGCCAGACTGGCTATAGAAAATCCTATGTAAATTTTGATAACTTTAACTTTAATATGCTCCCCATTGATAAGATAAGCTTCCACACTAAATTTTGTTATTTTCTAACGAGCCGGTTAATAGTAATTTATGTAACAAGTGCATAAAGTAATACTTTTTTACGAATGGGAAGTTTGACAGCACGAGCCGTTACTCGAGTGCGGCAATCCTATGAGTAAAAAAATACACTTTATGCATGTTTTACATACTATATTTTTTCTACGACCGTGTAAAAATTTCCCAAATTACCAGTTTATACATGTTTTATTTATTTAAACTTAATAATTTTAATTATTGCAGCACAGCCATTACATTGCCACAAAAATCATAGCCTTCTTATTTATTAAAAGACAATTGTCCTCTTCACACAACTACGTCGTGATTTAATTTTAAAAAATTGTATGTACTTACTTTTATAATACCAAAAGAGTGTAAATTCCTTTTCAATTTCTTAGTTATCCAAATTCATTATTCATATTAATTTTAAATAATTTCTAATAAATTTATTTGCAAACTGTCCAATTTTAAAACTAGTGACACATGAACTAAAAGAAATAATGACGAAATCAAAGGTAACTTGACCGTTTGTTTCAGTTGTATGGCGTTTACTGTTACATTGCATAAATTATTATTTAGGTTTATTTTAGTAGGCATGGAAACAAAACACTAATTCAAAGTGTGAAAAAAGCTTCGAAGTGATAAAAAGGAGTTACTTTTTTAACACTTTACGTAGTGTACTAGAATGGAGTACTTTATTTTTATGTTTGTAAAATCGTTGTATACCTAATACATACTGTAATGAATCCACCATGAATAAAATGACTTGTCAATTTTTCAATTGACTTTTACATTCTACATTACTTATTCATTGTTATTTATTCATTACTCGTGAATTAATTACGGTATGTATATATCAGGTATGCAACAATCTTACAAAAAGTTTTTCTTAAATAGCTTTTAATTGGCTTATTATAAAAAAACTGATCTCAATATATTGTCTCATCCAAAAGATTAAGGGGGAGGCTTTCAAATACCTTACTGGTATACACTTTGGTACATGTTCCACGGTTTAATTGCTCTCACCCTGATTTTTCTTTTTACTTTTTTATCTATGTGTTTTCTAAAATTATTTTTAATTTATTTCTTCCCAAAACTAAGGTCGTTTGTCCTTTAACAATTACGGGTATAAGTAGGGGTGTCTTGTCTTGTCTGTTGTCTTGAAAAATTTTTCAAGAAATAAAACACTTCTGTCTTGACTTTTTGAGAAGCTTTAGGACTTCTAAAATTAGTAAGTACCTAAAAAAGAAAAGAATATTTTTACGGAAGTTTTCTTGTGCCAAAGAATCATGTACCAAAAAATTTATTAAATATCTAACAACTTTTAGGTATTTTTGCATGATCTAAAAATAAGGTCCATGTTGTGGGTTCATCCTGTGTAACTTGAAAAAAAAACGGTTGTTAATGTCGCGCTCAGAAATAATATTGAAAATTAAAATTAGGCGACTTGACAACCTTGTAATAGCGAATTTCGTAAGCACTTCGGTGCTTTCGATGTGTTACAAAAAATGTCTCTTAAAGGTCGTGCCACACATAACCGCACCGAGCCTGAATTCACGGTGATAGAGGAAAGTGGGGCAAATTAATGCGAAAAAATTCAAAAGCACTTTTCATGCCCTCCATAATATACAAAGCATTTTTGTCAAGCTTAGTCTATTGTTTTATGTATGTATATCTCTTTGTTTAAATAAGATTTTCCAACCTATCTCTGTCCCCCTTTTTCAAACTTTAGTTGTAGTATAGGTAAAAGTCTAGCCACAAATAACCGCATCGATGTCCCAGAAGACCGTCATCGTAGCACGACCGTGTCTCGTACGGTCTGAAACATGCCCAGAAAATGAAAACATACGTGGATCGGAGACCGCCGATGTTCCCCGAAGCAAGCTTGGAGTTTACGGAAGTCACCTTTTAATCAGTTTATTACGTATAAAATTAAAAGTTAGTTGTTAAAGGTTATACAAGAAAAAGTGATTTAATAAGTATTAAAAGTGTAAAATTAATTTTATTGTTACATCTTGTGAATAATATGTGAGTAAAACTTACGAATACATTGTTATTTTTTGTTTTTTATATTATTATTTTGGGAAATCAAAGAAACTAATGTTTGTTTACTTGTTAAAATGCGGTGAGGGGTATGTGGTTGGGCAAAGAGCGGTAATATTAAGCCTACAGCATTTGATTACAACGGTACATTTCAAAACTGAGTCACGGCCGTGCTACGGTACAGTTCTAATTTAAAGCGTGGTATAATTGACCTGACTTAATTACTGCAGTTTGATTAAATACAATTTTTTTCACTGTATCTCCCTACATTTGACCGGTGAAGCGCACGGCCACGGGCTCGTTGCGGTTATGTGAGGCCCGATCTTAATGCGTAGTTTCTATGTACCAGATTTCATTAAAATATATAATGTTATCACAGATCTGATATAATAAAAAAATAAATATTTTCTTACGTTTAAAACCCTGTATCTCAAAAGTTTAGACAGTTAGAACATAGGTTTATTTAAACTCTCTTTTTAAAATTATCTAAGGATTTAAAACCCTGTATCTCAAAAGTTTAGATAGTTAGAACATAGGTTTATTTAAACTCTCTTTTTAAAATTATCTAAGGATTTATACCCTGCTTTTCCAAAAAGTAAAAATGTGGAAGACATGATTTTTAAAACACCCTGTGTGTTATTTTTTTCTAGAAATACTACAATTAAAAAATTCTTAACGTGTTTTCTAAGCTAACCGATAAATGACCTTAAATAACCCTAATTATAAATCATTACGGCGATGCAGTAATCCTCTGATAAGTAAAAGAGAGCACCAAGGAAAAAAAATATTTCTACGCCATTGATAACGTTTTTTGAAAAAGTAAAAGACCGTCCAGAGATAAATGCACTGATCTAGATGGATTGCCAATGTTATACCTGCGTGAAACAAAACTTACATTTCATGGGCGAAAAAACCGGTTTGAACCCAAGCAAATCAAGAGGAAACGCGCCTGGCGCCAAACAGACTATTCGCATTATCGCTGGTTTTCTGTTCGGAGTACGATAGCTAATGAGCGTCACGGTTAGATCGCGGACGGAGGGTACGGGGTGCCGGCGTTTGTAATTTGCCACGGCTTTTAAGTGCGCACGTTCGTCCACCCGTCCATTAGTTTACTGCGCGAGGTCGTTAAAAGCCGAAAAATGCTTCTTGCCACTGCGGATCTAAATGTAGGTTATCTATGGATAAATGCCCATATTTTCTTAATATTTTGAAAACGAATTAAAATCGTAAATACAGAATATATGGTACACACGGAAACTTTAAGGAGTGATTATCTACGAAAATAACATTTAATTACAATTGCGACGCTACTGACGCGTTAATAGTTTTTTAGAAATAAAATTCTAATAGAGTTTTAAAAGGGTTCTTATGAACATTTAAAATTATCAGAAAAAATTGACCACTGTGATAAACTATTTAATACAGGAAGGAAAAGTAAAAAACAATTTTTTGGAGAAAAATTAATATATTGAAAAATTAAGCAAATATCAAAAATCTGAGAAACTTATTTTTTTGGAATAATCTACTGAACAACACTATATAATTCAAAAACAAAACATATGTTTTTGTAAAAATAGGATTTTCTTTACACTCCGTAGAATAAAAACAAGAAATACTTTGCACAAATTGAAATAGCCATCTTTTTCTAAAAGAGTCCTACAAAACGGTAAAATCGGCATTTTGTTAATGCCCAATTGTTGAATTGAGCAACAGGTTAGTATTTCCATTTAACCTACGTGTGTTAGAGATAGACGGAGAAAATAAAATATTATCTTTAAATTAAATTAGGATCCTAAACATTTTAGGAAATTGTAGACCCCTAGGTATATAAATAAACACTTTTAAAAAAATTACCCGAAAAATAATAAATAAAAAACAGCCGTTTAATAACATATGGTATAAAGAACTTTTTGTTATTATTTAGTTATTAACATTTAGTAATTTAGCGCACATGTTATTACCGACTTTATTTTTTTATTTATTATTTTTAACTTTTCAGAGAATTTTATTTATTTTTTTGAAGTCGGCATATTTTTTTTAAGTGTATATTTTTCGCTTTTTAGTAAATTTTTTGCTTTATAATTTATTATTATTACTATTAAATCGGTAAACATACACTAAAATACACTACTAGTACCTCTTTCAGAGACTACAGTAATTAGCACATGAACGGTCATGCAAAACTGTCACATTGAGGGGGTCATGGCTAGTTCTGGTTAGTTAAATCTTTTTTATTTCTTAATACAACAAATTAAATAAAAAAGATTTAATTAACCATAACTAACCATGACTACGTCCCCACCAGTGCCAATCAATCAAATTACACGTCCCTGTGCTTGTTACTGTAGTCTCTTTTTCAGTTCGGTGAAAAGGGTAAATTTTACCTCATGGTTGTCGATTCTGAATGTACCCCTGATCTTTAAGCATATACCAGTCTAGAGGTAGCTTTGCCGTACGAACAACGTACGGCAGAAAGAAAACAATAAGTCTAGTACCTTTCTCTCTTGCGATTCTAATTTGATTTTCTTGTGGGACCATCGCGGAAGTGCACTTTTAAAATAAAAAAGAATTTTTAAACCAGTCCACAATTGATGGAGTAATCGCGTTACATATACACAAAAACACATAAGTACAGGCGAATTGATTCTTATTTTTGAAGTCGGTTAAAAAAAACAAGTTTAGTGCTTTACTTTTTACTTATAATAGGGCAAATTACAAGTAAAACCTTTATTTTTGAATTTTAGCTATTTCTTTATTGGATTTTTAAAATGGTTGCGTTACATAAACAAGAAACAAAAAAGATTATCGGTAGTAAAGCGGCCGTAAATATCACGTCTCGTTTATTTAAATCTGATTTTAGGTTAGACATTGTTAAGTTATAATTAAATAATAAAACGAAAGTTTATCAACAAAAGTTACTAATTCGCACATAACAATGCAATTTTAACTTTATATAACGATTAATTGCCTATCAAAGCATTCCTATCATTAAACAGAACGAATCCGACCAAATTGTTTACAATTCAATTTCATTTATTTATAATTTATTTAATTTATTTCATGTAATATTAATTTTTTATTGCTTTAATTTTTGATAGAATTAATGCAAGAAATGCACTGCACGTTTTTATATTATAAGAATGCCTAACATATACAGTGTGTCCCAAATAACTGGCAAATTAAGCGGTAAAACTGGACAGGTTGGAACTTCCCACTTTCTTAGTTCTTTTTTTCCAGAGTTTTTAGAATGTGCTGCTCCTCTTAAGGTCTTTCGTTCTTCTCCAAACCTTTAAGGATTTAAGTCCCGTGTTAACAGACTGCCTCTTATCTCGCTTGAGACACCTGCGGTACGTTAGTATTTAGGTTTTTGCCTTTGTAAATTGTATAAAGATATAAAAAGGTAACACTGTACTTGTAATCTGTAAAAAGTATGTAAGGTCCCATACATTACCCACAATTGTTAAACTGACTTATACTTTGGCCACGATAAATTGATAAGGAATACCTAGTAAGTAACTCCGGTTACTGTAGTTTTAAACCAATAAAAAATAAAATAAATATTTTTTATTGTGGTAACTAGGGTTACTGACTTTTTAAACCAATGAAATACATTTTTTGTTCAGGTGTTTTTGTCGGTTTATAGTAAAAGTTAAAAAAAAAAGAAAATGGGGGCGAAAAATTTTACGACATATAATCAGTCTTGTATGCTTAAATTATAAACTTAGTAACTAACTATCGTATATTCTTATGATTTTTGCATGCATAAATGCAAAAAAAGACAATAAATGCTTAGTCTACTAAGTGTTTTAGTGGTTATCATCATGTATTTCGTAAAAAATTCTTTAATGACGGAAAATGTACAAAGTCGGTTTATTTGTGTCTGCAGTTCAAGTCTAAGTACCCAAGAACTTTTCGTGGCTTTATCAAAAATTACTCGGCTTAGTCTGTAATCCATTCTTTGTGTTATTTAGGTTGTTAGACAGTGATTTCTAATATATTTTTGAAATCTATTGCTTTAATTTCAGAAATAATTCTTTTTTCTATTCCATACACAAACCAAAGTCAGGTAATTTTTGTTTAATTTTTTTGCCATTTTGAATCTTAATACCCATTTTAATCAGCTGTTTGACCGTGATACGTGTCCGTCATTGGTAACCGGTGACAAGTGTCCGTTATTGGTAAGTTCGTAATTATTCGAAATATGAAATTGTTTAAATTAGCAAACTAGTAGCATTTTTCACGCTCTTTAAGATTAGAAAAACAATTGACAGTCGGGGTTTTAAGTTATACAGCATACATTTTTTTAATGTATTGTATTTTAACAATCTTGTTTATTTTTTATCACTATTAGAAAGAACTTTTAAAATCCTATAAAAAATCCAAATGTGATATATCCAATTTTTCATAGTTTCGGAAATATGGCCATCCTCAGGAATTTGATAGTAAACTGGCATTATTTAAAAAAAAAATTGTTTTAATTTTTAACACCCCATAGTTCAAAAACTAAGACGTTTAGGACATATATTTATATAAAGTTTTTTTCTTGTTTTTTGTTATAGAATCGTTTGGTTAAGTTTGTCGGTTGAGTTACTGGACACATGTGTGTAGGTAATTTGATTGAAATTGAAGAAAACTTTGATGTCTATTGGTGCCTAAACGGTGAGGTTTATCGACTTTAATAAGGAAAACCTTATTTTTTAAGTTTTTGATTGTCTATAAAATGGCGCCCCAGCTTTGCGATATCTGTCAAAATAAAAAGTTATGATGTAAATAAATTTTAAGTCTTAGGTAAAGTGCCCTCTGGCGGTATTTAAAAAAGTACTTTTATCTTAAAATTTTAGAAGCTGCAAAGCTTGATTTGTGTGCCAAATATCAACTGGATTGATTAAAAAATAAATGTAATATGGCGAGAAAACCAAAATAAAAATTGAACTTTGACGGCTTGTAACTCAAAAACGAATGACATTTTGAAAAAATGTATATGAAGCTCTACCCTTATTTTGTCAAGGAGAATAATCCCCTTAAGTTTCGTGATCGATTTTTGAATCACCCTGTATAAACAAAACAGTCATGAACCAATAAAAAACCGAACAACGTCACACATCAGGAGAAACGATACAATTACTGCGCGGCCAGTTTCCAGGTCGCATTATTTTACGTAACGGCCATATCAATTGGTCGTCGCTATCCTGTAAATTAGGTAACTCTTTTAGACTTTTAGAATATTTTCTTTGTCGGTATCTTAAGAGCAAAGTCTACGAGAATCATCCAAATACCAAATACATAATTGTAATTAACTACTTTCAAAGGGATGAAGATGGCAATATATCCGAAACTATGAAAAATTGGATATATCATATAAAGATTTTTTAAAGGATTTTAAAAGATTTTTCTAATGGTAATAAAATATACAGGATGTTCCATTTAAAAAAAAGGTATTTTGCTGTGTAACAAACAACCGATTGCCAATTGTTTTTTCTGATCTTTAGTCTTAAAGAGCGTGAAAAATGCTACTAGCTGCTAATTTAAGCTATTTTGTATTTCGGGTTATAACGAAGTTACCAATGGCGGACACTTAATTTGGATGATACGGTATATTAACAAAAAACCACCTGTAAAAAGAAATGCGCATCTAGCAAATTACGTCCATGGGAACAATCTCAAGGTGTACACAATGTAAATAAACAGTTCCATAAATTTCGTTGTGGCTCACTTTCTTTTCATCGCCTTTGTAATGGTCTCACGATTCCACCCACTAAGTTCGTGGAACATTCTATGCATTCTTGTTTTCAATGGCTTTGACTTCAGTGTAGATTATGTCTTAGATCTGGGTAAAATAGAACATTACTGTAGTTTACCACACAATGTGTTTATTGTCCACCTTGAATATACAGGGTGTTATTTAATAAGTGTCCGATATTTTAGAGAGTGATTTTTCAAGTATTTTTAAGGTAAAAGTTCCTATGAACGTGTGGTCTAAGATGCTTCGCTTTCAAGATACAGGGTGTCAAAGTTTTATTTTTATTTATGTTTTTCTGCATAATTTCCTAAATAATGCCGATTTCCGAACGAAAATTGGTACCTGGGGGTTTTTGACATGAGAAATTTGAATTTGTTCTTAATTTAGCTCTTACTTGTAGAGGGCGCTAGCCACATGTATATTCTCACTTTCAAAGGCTCATGACTTTTGTACAACCCTGTATTTACATTTTTGTTAATAGAAATGGATTCCTTAGTCATTTTTACGTAAAAGGTACTCTTATTAGATGACGCTAGGAGCAACCGTTTTCGAAATATTTTAGTTTAAAATAATCGATGCATACGCTTAGTAATAAATATGCTAAGTAAAGACCGCCGAAAATGACGGTTTTATCAAGTAGCCGGTCTTTACTTAGCATATTTATTACTAAGCGTATGCATCGATTATTTTAAACTAAAATATTTCGAAAACGGTTGCTCCTAGCGTCATCTAATAAGAGTACCTTTTTTACGTAAAAATGACTAAGGAATCCATTTCTTTTAACAAAAATGTAAATACAGGGTTGTACAAAAAGTCATGAGCCTTTGAAAGTGAGAATATACATGTGGCTAGCGCCCTCTACAAGTAAGAGCTAAATTAAGAACAAATTCAAATTTCTCATGTCAAAAACCCCTAGGTACCAATTTTCGTTCGGAAATCGGCATTATTTAGGAAATTATGCAGAAAAACATAAATAAAAATAAAACTTTGACACCCTGTATCTTGAAAGCGAAGCATCTTAGACCACACGTTCATAGGAACTTTTACTTTAAAAATACTTGAAAAATCACTCTCTGAAATATCGGACACTTATTAAATAACACCCTGTATATTTCTTTTTCAATTTTGCATTTTGACGTCTCTCTTATAGTTAGAAAGACCGTACAATTATTGTCAATAAAAAATAGGGACACAGACAATTTGCATAATATCTTAATTGGACAAACAAAACCTTTAATAATTTCTGAAGCACTTGGCATGAAAACTGATTCACGTTTTTAGAGACATTAAAAATATATTTTTATATAATTGGACTGACATATTAAAGTTTTATCAAAGAAAATGCTCATGTGAATCACAGTAGTCTCTAAGGCTATGTAACCTGAAAAACAAGAACTTTAGTGTACCAGAAGATATCACATTTTGTAAAGACAAGTGTACGGGTAGCTTCTGGTTTGTCAGATATGTTAATTGAAGGGTATGCCGGACAACGTTCTAACCGACAGTCTGGTCTAAAGTTGGATTTACACAAAAATATTCTTCTCACCCATACGCGTAAGCCCCCACCGTTTCACGTAAGTCTCTCACAATTTTGTCCTTGTGGACATGTCAAAGCAATTATACACACATCTTTATATCCCCGTGTTATATGTGCCCTGGCAAAAACTCTTTTATGTTTTATTAGAATTGGCCAATGTCCTAGTCAAGCCGAAAGCAGGGGCTAGATAAAAGGAGGGCTGTGGGTGACTTAGCCCCCTCCTAGATCGGCAATTAGCCCCCCAGGACGGCGCTTAGCCTCACCAAGAACGCAATTATCCTTCACAAAATGAATACCCTTAAAATCGTGTTAACCCATTAATGCCCAGAACTATAAACTTTTTATCAGATATTTAAAATAAATGTTTTGGGTTTAAAAATGCTAGAATATATCCTAAAAAAATATTTTAAAAAATCTTTTATTTGTAGTTTTGGAGTTTAAAAGTGGGTCGTTATTGACCCCTTGGGCACATATAGGATAATAAAAATAAAATAAAATTTGCTTTTATTTACTGAATTAAAAGATATTTAACACTTTAACTTGATTACATACTCGTATTATAGAATTGGTGGTTGGTATCACTTTTAAAACAATGCAAAACAAAATGTACTGCTTCCAGACGCTACTGGATTGATTATCAGCTGTCGAAATGTAGTGACTCTACCCAGTCTCGTCAAATTTTCCCTGTTACACGCCCTTTCTCGCGTCCCCGACCTCGAACCGCCTAAAGTCGAGGTTTTCTCGCAACCCCTCTAGATAAATCAACTCTGACTCGAACCACATTTTAATGTAAAACGGGTAGTTTTGCGCCGATACACCCAACAGTACAAGAAAATTTATTGCTAGTCATTAGGGCCGTTCCTAAGGTGACTGGCGCCCTGGAGGAAAAAATATTGGCAAACCCTATAGGAGGATGTCTTTTAATAAATTTAGGTATTTAAATTTTTGAAGACCAAAAAAAGTCCCTACTTTTTTAAAATACTTTGCTGTGTCCTTAACTCAACATTGCTCAGTCTTTAAAAAACAAGATCCTTACTTACATTGCTGTCTTCTTAATTTAACTTTGTTTGTTTTCCCTTTTATTAAGTATTTTTAAAGACCAAAAAAATTTCCTCACTTTTTTTTGGTCTTTTGTTTTCAAAATTGTTTTATTCTAAATTACCGCCCTTCATTTCCGAATATTTCCACCCTTTATTATATATATATATATATATATATATATATATATATATATATATATATATATATATATATATATATATATATATATATATATATATATATATATATATATATACAGGGTGTTATTTAATAAGTGTCCGATATTTCAGAGAGTGATTTTTCAAGTATTTTTAAGGTAAAAGTTCCTATGAACGTGTGGTCTAAGATGCTTCGCTTTCAAGATACAGGGTGTCAAAGTTTTATTTTTATTTATGTTTTTCTGCATAATTTCCTAAATAATGCTGATTTCCGAACGAAAATTGGTACCTGGGGTTTTGACATGAGAAATTTGAATTTGTTCTTAATTTAGCTCTTACTTGTAGGGCGCTAGCCACATGTATACTCTCACTTTCAAAGGCTCATGACTTTTGTACAACCCTGTATTTACATTTTTGTTAAAGAAATGGATTCCTTAGTCATTTTTACGTAAAAAGGTACTCTTATTAGATGACGCTAGGAGCACCGTTTTCGAAATATTTTAGTTTAAAATAATCGATGCATACGCTTAGTAATAATTAATATGCTAAGTAAAGACCAGCTACTTGATAAAACCGTCATTTTCGGCGGTCTTTACTTAGTATATTTATTACTAAGCGTATGCATCGATTATTTTAAACTAAAATATTTCGAAAACGGTTGCTCCTAGCGTCATCTAATAAGAGTATCTTTTTACGTAAAAATGACTAAGGAATCCATTTCTTTAACAAAAATGTAAATACAGGGTTGTACAAAAAGTCATGAGCCTTTGAAAGTGAGAATATACATGTGGCTAGCGCCCTCTACAAGTAAGAGCTAAATTAAGAACAAATTCAAATTTCTCATGTCAAAAACCCCCAGGTACCAATTTTCGTTCGGAAATCGGCATTATTTAGGAAATTATGCAGAAAAACATAAATAAAAATAAAACTTTGACACCCTGTATCTTGAAAGCGAAGCATCTTAGACCACACGTTCATAGGAACTTTTACCTTAAAAATACTTGAAAAATCACTCTCTGAAATATCGGACACTTATTAAATAACACCCTGTATATATATATATATATATATATATATATATATATATATATATATATATATATATATATATATATATATATATATATATATATATATATATATATATATATATATATATAATATATATATATATATATATATATATATATATATATATATATATATATATATATATATATATATATATATTTGCCGCACGTAGGCTATTCATTTTTGCCGCTCCTAATTTTTTAATTTTTGGTTAAAGAAAGCAAAAAAGGTCCTCACTTTTATTTTTGTACTCTTACAATGCTTTTAAATCGAAATAAACAATTTATGAAGGAAATCTGCCGCCCACAATGCAGCGAGATTATGGGACTGTTGGACAAAATTAATATATCCAAAACTAATAAAGATAGACATATCAAATGTGGTATTTTCGTAAAGTTTTTGGACGATCTTTATGGTGGTAATATAATAGACCGGATGTGCATTTAAAAATATCATACTTTTTGTCCTACCCTGTATATCATAAGAGATAATAAAAATTGATTATTGATTTTAAAAACTATAGAATTAACCTATTAAACTAATATTTTTAATATTGTAGGATAAAAGAAAAACAAATTTGGGGGTTTAAGCTTATAGTTGGACTTTGGGTGGTGTTTATACTCACTATATACAAAAACTGTAAATAATTAACAAGCTGTACTAATTACTTTTGGATCATCATGATCTTGGATGTTAAAAGCATTTATAACTAGCTCTATTACAACTTTTTTCTTGCCGTATTGCAGAAACCCAAGGTTCAAAACAGATACCGTAGGTAATTCTTGCAGAGTAAAAATAGAGAATTATTGCACAGTGCAATAAGGCACTGCACTAATAATACCGGTCTTATTTTGATATCTGAGCTTGCGCAGATGCATGGTGGGATAAGGACTCCCTTAATAAGGATAGTGTCTGGCTTTATTTATGTCGGTTTAGGTCGTGCCTTATTTTGGTCTTAATTTAACTTCGGAACTGTTCGTATAACTAAACGGCTGTCGACCACGAAATCGGAAAGTTTTTAGAAGTAAAAATACCTAAAACTTTGCCTTTTTAAATGTATTTCTGTAATTGTGGGAAACAAAACCCTACAACACAAAAAAATAAAGAAAAACTACTAAAATATTTCCCCCTTTTTTAGGGTAATAGTACTGTCAACATGATTTGCAATAACTCTAAATTATGGGTACAAGCACTATTTAAATAAGGCCGATATTATTAATACCCGAACTTAATAAGGCAACTTGCAATAATTCTCTAATAAGTGTTACAAGTGATTGCAATTCTAACTATGATAGCCTTAATCTACATTGAGTTTGCTACAAAATAGCAAGAAATTGAAAATAAACTTTTTTATACTTAGTGAATTTGCCCAAACAAAACCATAAATAAATATCTGTACCATTTTCTTTTAATAGGAAAAACAAATTGATGAACCTCAAATAATGGGATTCTTAAGATGTAGGAATTAAGAAATTTACATGTATTTGTTGCCTTCATTATCAAGGACTCATGAAAACAAAGCTTTTTGGTAAAAATTCTTGCAATTTATATTTAAAAGCGTTAAATTTTAATGATGCATGGACATACAAATTTATTATTTTGGGATATAATTATTTGGTCAATTTAGTATCATTTTTACTAAAAATATTTTCTCATGCTAGACAGACGAAAATTAGGTTTTTGTCCACAGATCCCTGCACTGCGCCCCCTAAAAATTTGCCGCTCTAGGCTCCAGCCTACTCAGCCTGCTGGTAAATCCAACACTGACCAAGTAAATAAATAAAAATCCCATCATGTGTAATTAATACAAATAGGAAAATCTTATCTAACAGCCAATTAAAAAAATTAAATATACAGCTGATTTATTTGCTCTTCGCACGTTTAGTACCGATATAATGCAAAATATAACTGAACAAGCTTAGCAAAAATTCCATTGAGAACTGTAATATGTACACCATATAAATCGCAGTTTAAATTAATTATTAATATAAATATTTGGGTCAAGCAATAAATAAAATTAAAAAACACATATGTCTGTTATATTGTGTTAGTACTTGTTTATATAGGGTGTCCCCGTTTGATCGTACTACTATTGACATCCTCCAAAGCTTTAAAACACAAATCTACATTAGAGTTGCTACATTATTAACATTTTTTAAGGCATAGGGCAAAGTATAAAAATATTTTAAAACCAACAGGGGCTGGTGGTGATGTAATTGGTGGGTCAATACTGCATCAGAGTTAACGAGACGAGAGACTTTTGATTCTCGTCTCGCTTTTATTCAAAGTACTTTTGTAAAACCGCGCAGAGCAGTCCGGTGATGTTTTGACGGTTTAAATATTTCTAAATGTTTCATTGCAATTAATAAAGCAGGTGCGTTATCATTAGTCATCAGAATGTGATCCCTCAATTAATTGACTGTATGTCTCCTCGACTTTAAGCAGAAAGTAACACAAGAGAAGAGAATTCACGTTATTAATGTTAAAGTTTTCTCATCAGTGTTTTTCTCACTATTGTAATTTTCTTTAGGTACTAGACAATACCACAAATTTTATTTTAAATGTAGATTTGTTTTATTTGTTGATAAATCGTAAAGTCAAAGTAGTGTTATTCAATTTAATTTGGACTGTTAAGTTTTGGGTAACATAAAGCTTTACTAAAAATTGAATTTTTAAATAATAAGAAAGCCACATTTTTAATGTGACCTAAATTTGATCTCTAATGTAGAAAAAAACATTACTTAAATGCAAAATTTGTGCGTTGCTAATGAAATCTTGCCCCCCTGGGTTATAACAAAAATAAATACCCATTTAACAACAACCATGTGACAGTTGCGAGTAAATGTTTTGATAAAATATCACTTTTGCATTGATGCAAATCTAGAAACGCTGAAAATTTAAGTACATCAACATTACCGACTCGGCATCGTAGCTCGTAGCTCGCTAACTAAAATGGATCGCAATATGAGAACCTTTCTGCAAATTTGTCATTTACTACGTTTATATCGAATAGTTGAAGCTGGCTTAAATACAACGCGGCTTTGAAGGGATTTCCAAGTCTACGTGTTTATTTCGGTGGCTTGAAAGTCGATTGAAAATCGCGCTCAAGCACATTTCAGACCATCGTCGTACGCATGAGTCTGTTTTGCATCCAACTTCACAGTAGACATCAAATGAAAAACAAACCTCACTTTTTAATTCGTCCCGTTTTGTGTGCTGTTGTTGGTATGAGCGTGTTTTAAAGTTTTTTCACCTGTTTTCCAACTCATATTTTTTAGAGAGAAATTAACACTGATGACGTTTGAGGAAGCATTCGCAAAATCGCGCTCAAGCACATTTCAGACCATCGTCGTACGCATGAGTCTGTTTTGCATCCAACTTCACAGTAGACATCAAATGAAAAACAAACCTCACTTTTTAATTCGTCCCGTTTTGTGTGCTGTTGTTGGTATGAGCGTGTTTTAAAGTTTTTTCACCTGTTTTCCAACTCATATTTTTCAGAGAGAAATTAACACTGATGACGTTTGAGGAAGCATTCATCTGAAGTAAGGCAGTTATTAAGGCCGCTTGAATCGTTTATATCGTGTTTCTAATCGGCTTCAGTGAAGTCAACCCTACTTATTTTCAGGCTTGATTTAAACGATTCAAGTAACTTTCAAGAGCGTTTATATCGCTTTTTCAAGTCACTTTTAAAAGCCGCTTTAACTTAAGCTAGCTTCAGCTATTCGATATAAACGTAGTGATTTGCTTCTTATGTCCGTTTCAATCTAAAATTTTTACCAATTCTAATAGTCTGCGATTAAAGGTGTCTTAGGTAATCGTCTTTTCTTAATATATTTTTAACGGATTTAAGGTCATTTGCTTTTAAAGGTTCCAACAATCAAAAATACATCAGTTTCATCATATTAGTAAATAATTTGATGTGCTGATTTAATGAAAGCACTCTGTATTTTTTTCATTGGCCTCTTGCACGCTAAAAATGGAATACACGGCTTTTGTTGAGTCATGGCAATGTAAGGCCATTGTCTTTATCTTTGGTATGTCTTGAGAAATAGCAGCGGTGTTTTGCAGCGAAACCCGATCGGAGATAAGGCAAAAAACGGGGTAATTAGTGATTTATTGGCTAAAATCGATCATGCATGGTCTAGATATGAAAAAAACGATCGGTGTCATAAAGGATTTATCTTGTTGTTTTTATTTTTTCTTGCAAGAGGAAAGTATTGTCAGTGCGAAAAGTCGCTCCCCGAGATATTTGCAGACCTTTAAGTTAATTGCGAATCCTGTGTCATAAACATATGGTTTCTCAACAATTTCGGTTTTTCTGTGTATATACAGGGCGGTTTTAATGTCTTAGTGTGTTATTAATAATGTGTTATAATTATGTTATAATTGCATAGGTCCTTAAAATATAAAAATGGCCTGTGCTGGGTATCAGACAAAGATGTTTCACGTATTTTTCCGCTGACCACGAATCTAAAGTCAAAACTAGAAGTCACACTTTGCTGGTGCCAAGGAGTACCAGCAGTTTTTTTTTTTTAAATAAAAAGTGGGTTATGTAGCACGTCGTATTAAAGACCATTGATTCTCTAAAATTTTTCAATATCAGCTCAGCCGTTCCAGACGTAAAACAATTTGATATTTGGCTTAAATACTGTGCAAAGAGTGCTTTTAATGCCATTGGCATGTAACTCTGAAACGGCTGAGCCGATTTTAAAACAATAATACATAATCCCTCTTTCTATTTGAAAAAATGCTTGTGCCTCTTGGCACCAGCATGTTTTTATAGTTTGACTTCAGATTCGTGTTCAGCGGAAAAAAATGGGCAAGTGAGAAAATCTTTGTCCGATACTGACAGATACAGACCACTTTCATATTTTGTGGTGATAGTAATGTGACAATAGAGAAAACTTGTAGTACTAAAGTTTATTGCCTCCCTTTTAAGTGTTTTTTATGAATTTAATATAAATAAAAAATAATTTTACTTGACATTTCCTGTAAGATTCAAACAAGTATGGATAATTCCGCGTTGAATTGCTTCCATTAAACTAATTAGAATTATTATATGATAATAATGAAAACTGTTTATAGTTTATTAAGTCTTAATATCCCCTGTTCAAGTATTCTTTAAACAGTATTATAAATACCATTGTTTTTCTTTTCTTAAAAAAATCAATCATTGGACGACATTGCTATTAGAAGAGACCATGGCCATATACTAAACGGGCGAAAAACGCACCCCTTTCGTCTTTGGGGATTTGGGTGGCGCCACTAATCACTTGATTTTTTTGATTTTAGTATAAAATGATAAGATGTAAGTTATGAATATTAAAATGCATGACCTTTTTTTTCTACCGCCTAAAACGTTTGTAATCAGTTGGACGATGGTTTTGTCATGTGTTCACCAATTTGAGTGCCCCTCCTGTGTAAAATAAAAAGCAATGTATATGAAAATGGATGATTTTTTTACCAATACGAAATATAGTTAGCAATGTTTATGACATTTTAAGAATATACATTTTTCCATTTTAATATAAGGTCCATTATTAGGTTTGGTTTGGGTTATCGAAATATTCAGACGTCTTAATTGCAGCAAAGTTTGGACTGTTGTGAAACACTTTTTTAACTTCTTATAACAATTCAGTACTTGTATTTTTTATAAAATGAACTCCACGCATTGTATAATATAGTGTGTCAATTTAAAACTAACCTTAATATGTCAGCCCTAATGGAAAATCTGAAAAAATGCAAAAACACCTAAACTTTGTTTCTTGGGGACACTTCATATGCTTGTTTTTAATCAAATGAATTAACAACTTTATAATGGGCACAACAATCCTCAAAATTTAAATTGGACAAGGGGTTGAGTGATACTTTGTTTTAAAGGTCATTTATTTAGTTTTTCAAATAGACCATACATTTGTTTGCTACTTTCCTGAAAATCAGAAAAAAAATGGTATTTAAGATATCAAAAGTTGCAATAAAACATAAAACATATTAAGTAATACAGCATAAATTAATAAGGAAAATCGAGAAATACGAAAAACATTTTACAAAAAATCAGTTATGCTGTGAATCAAATGTTTAAAAATTATAAAATTTCTGGGTTTTTCACACATAGAGAACCATTTGGGAACAATGTTTATTACTGTTTTTAAAATAATATACAATATAAAACTTATAAAATAAATTACTTTTTTATAAGATGTTCAAAAATTTTACGTAAAACATTGTGGTAAACTTGCCCGACAAAAAAGTGACGCGTTCGCCCAGTCCGGAACCCGAATCATTTGATATTGACAGGTTGGGTTAAAGCGCCGCTTTCATATATAGCGATATAAATATTCGTGGTAGATTCGTCAGAAGAAACTCCCCTAAAAAGGTTTTAAAAGTGCTCTTATCATGAACTTCATTTCATTACTGGCCCAGGGACTATAATGTTAGTTAGTTATAGGTAATATCAGATACTTTATGAAATAGTGGCACTATCACAATCCCGTAAGATTTGAAAATTCTAATAATACCTTTTATCATTGCTTTAATCAATTTTTACAAATACATGTAAAAAATAATAGTTTGAAAATTACAAGCTTTGATGATATTGACAGTAATTAATTAAGCGATCTAACAACACAATCAACATGTCAACACACCTTTGGTAATGTTATCGGTTTACGTTTACTTTCTATTTTGAATGTTGTAATTAACGATGGGGTCATTAATTTGTGACAGTCTGGTTTTTACTGTATACCGTAACAAGCTGTAATAGGCCACCAGTTTCATCTATTTCATTTGGTTGACCTTTCGATTTTTTAAGGTGTCGTTTTTAGAGTAGAACGAATTAAGAGGAATAACCGTTTTTTTGTATGTTTAAAACCTATTTTGCCATTTCAATAACTATCGTTTTGTTAGTAATGCATTAAGAATATTTTAAAAGGAAGTTAGATAATAAAGTCAAGTTTGAACTTAACATTTTATAATATACGAAATAGACATAATAATATATGCTTTCTTATTTTTTTTTGCAAATAAGAAATATGTATACCATAAGGAGCTTTACAAGAAAAGTAACGAGATGGATTAGTAATTTTTGCTAATACGTGGGAAGGAGGTGGTCTAAAGCAACAAAAATGCGAGACTGATGTGTGATCCTATCCGGAATGTTTATATACAGAAGTTCCAATATCTACCAGATAGTGTTTAACATATTAAAACTTAAGTGAAAAAATGAAACACGAAGTCTTCTTCACTAACTTAAAACTTAATTTGACCGTTTCGAGCTGTCACGACGTGTATATGCTAGACGTGTATTAAAGGGTGGTTCAACTTAAACACACGATGGTAATTTTAAATAAAACAAAAAGTTTTAAGATAATTCCCTTAATATTATTTATTATGATAGAAGGATATATGACAATTATGTGTAAAACAAAATATCGGCTAAATGCTTGCCACGGCTTCGGTGGTCTACCTCTATCCGATGATCCATATTTTCAATGACTCTGAGACCTAATTAAGGTTCAATGTCCTTAATGTGCCGAATTATCTCATCCTTCCGGTCTTGAATTGTTGTTGGCTTATTGACGTACACTTTTTCTTTTAAATATCTCCAAAGAAAGAAGCTCCAAGATGTCACAACACATGATCATGGTAGCAAATTAACATCAGATTAGAGATTACATGGCTATTGAATTTCTCGAGTAAAGGATCCATTGTTTCGTTGGCTGTGCGGCAAGTGGTACCATCCTGTTGAAACCACATATCGTCCAGGTCCATATTCTTAATTTTTGGTCACAAGAACTACGGTAACTGCTTCGCTCATCTCATTTTCGAAGATGTACAGCCCGATGACGCTGGACGTTGGCAGCATATAAACCGCACCCAAATAGTCACTTTTTGTGGATGCATCAGCCTTTCAAAAATCACCATTGGACCCTAATTTGCACAAATGCGGCAATTTCGCTTTTTAACGGATCCACAAAGAATAAGATAATTCGGCACATAAACGATATTGACACTCAATTGTGTCTCAGAGTCATTGAAAATATGGACCGTCAGATAAAGGTATGCCACCAAAGCCGTGGCGAGCATTTGGCCGATATCTTGTTTCACACATAATTGTCATATATCATTCTATCCTAATAAAAATTGCACTGACTTATTTATTTTGCTGTTTAATGCAAACCATCTTTCATATTATACTTCCATCGCTGTAAGCTTTGGGAAATTATATTCTCTGCATAATTTTTTTTGTTTAAATCTATCGAACAGATCTAATTGCCTTTAAATTTTTGGGCCATAATAATGTAAAATCAATGATCCGTACCCGAATAATAAATTAAATTTTCTGCTTCCTTAACCATTTTTATAAAAAGTCATAACTACATAATTTAGCAATTTTGTCCCAACCACGCATTAGTATAAAACGAAAAACGAATACATAATTGCCTTAAATAAAGTAAAATATAAAAACAACCAATGTTATTTTGGCAAAATGATTGTAACAGGATAAGCCTACACTTGAACCCAAACTTGACATCACAAGGAAATATCAAATATACAGGTTGTGAGATTCCAAAATAACGATTATATCATAAAATTTTGCTTTAAGTGCCCACTCGACAATTAGATAGTTTGTCTGTCAATAGTTTAGTATTTATTGATAGAAAATTATTATTGTTCAGATTTGTAAACAATACATCCAAATTCACAATAAATTTTCCAGTTCTGAAATCATACAACTTGGCTTAATATGAATGACACACAATTATTGGGTTCGGAATAAAATAGAAGAAAATTTCTAATATGGAATAAAAAACATGGCATTGAAGAATCCTTTTGTGAGTAAAGTATTGACAATTTGGAACACATCCAAACACTATAATAATAAAATGACAGTACCAATAAATACTTCTCATTGAAAGGGTATTACCCAGAACTGGTGAACAGAGTATTAGAAAAGCGTAGGAACTGAACGAATTTAGTAAGAAACAGAGAATACAACAACAACTTGCTTAATATTTCATAGGCAATTTCAGAAAAATGAAGAGAATCGATAGAAAAAATATATTTTGAGGCAGTTTGGAGTCAAGATCTTCGCGAAACTAAAATACCAATGTAATTGCGAAAAACGAGAGGAGAAAGAAGAAAACATGGTGCCGGTAATTACGCTTGGACCAAAGAACATCATGTGAGGTGGCCAGATGCCAAAATTATACATTAAGAGCAGCCCTGGAAGAAAAGAATATTTAAGGAAGCGAAAGTCATCAGTCTAAACCTTGAGTATTTTAGAGAAACCTTTATTAAAAAATTATATTTTTTTGGAAACCACTTTTAACCAAATGTAACAGCCTGATAGGACCTATTCCATGCGTTGAACTCATGATGTGTCCATCCATGACGTATTGCTTTTAGTCTTGAAATAAATATAATATTCATCTAAAGATACTTACGAGTAAAAAGGTTGTTTAAAAAAAAATAAGATAAGAGAAGCCAAAGAAGCAAGTTTTATTTAACCAAAGCACAGTGTCAGTTATTCATTACACCAAAAACAGTGGAAAACAAAACATTATTTAATATCTACTTATCTCATTAACAGAGTCTTTCAATTTTTTATTTCTGGTATTTTTTTAATAATCTTGGAAATGGGTTTGTTAATGCAAAAGACTATTTTTAGTTTCCCAAATCATAAATCAAAAATTTATCTGTAAAAATATAACACGTAACTCGCTCATTTATCGTTCCAGATTTGTCTCTAAATATCAACGTTATAATATAAAAATCATGAAGATTGTTGCTAATAAGCATTTGAGTGGTGTAAAATTATTATCAATTTATTAACACAGAAATTATAAAGGATGGGTTAACTGCAAAATTCATTCTGGTGTCTAAGTTCCAAGTAACCAAAAATCTTTTGTCTTTTGACATTAATGTTCTTAACTTCGTTATTATTCGCAATACGAAATACTTTAAATTAGCAAACTGGTAGCATTTTTCACGCTGTTTAAGACTAAAGATTAGGAAAAAACAATTGACATTCGGGTTTTTGAGTTATATACCAAAATAAAAAAAATTAAATGAAACACCCTGTATACTCTATCGCCATTAAAAAGATCTTTTAAAATCCCCAAAAAAAGTGCACATGTGATATATCCAATTTTTCATAGCCGGAAATATGGCCATTTTCAGGAATTTCAGAGTAAACTGGTATTTTTAAATAAAACACCCCGTATATTGCATTACCATTAAATAGTTATTTAAAGGAGCTTTAAAAAAAATATATTTGTTATGTCTGTGTCTTATAGTTTTGGTAATATGGCCATTTAAATCTAAAAATTACGTTAAAGTAGGGAAAGATAGCCGATTCACGGGCCTCCGTCCTCCGGAGGAGCTTATTATCTTAAAATCTCTGACGTCATTCAAAATTTAGGAATCTTGCGCAACGCGTTATTTAGGGCGTGGTCCCTACTATCTGTCAAACCATAAATGTCATCTGTCAAATGTCAAATGTCACCTGTCACCTGTCATATGTCAAAAATCACGTGACTAGGAAAATGGCTGCCATGTGTA